>JAGFNQ010004716.1:0-91324 GCA_024364735.1 Boesenbergia rotunda
ATGTTTACAATCATAAGGCGATTGCCTTAGGACACTTCTCTCATATCACTAACAAACTCCCACTTGGCCTAATGCCAATCGCTACGGTATCCAATACCACAGGCTCTAACATGACCTCAAACTTGCTTTGAGGCAAGGCCTTAGTTAAAGGATCCGCTATATTCCTTTCAGTGGGAACTCTCTCAATTTGTATGTCATTCCTACTTATAATCTCTCTGATCAGATGATAGCGGCGAAGCACGTGTTTGGATCGCTGATGAGACCTTGTTCCTTTGCTGTGCAATAGCTCCATTGTTGTCGCAGTAAACCGGCACTGCATCATCAATGGTTGGAACCATACCAAGTTCGGAGACAAACTTCTTGATCCAGACTGCTTCCTTTGCTGCTTCCGATGCTGCGATATATTCCGCTTCCGTGGTGGAATCCGCTACGGTGTCTTGTTTGGAACTTTCCAACTTACTGCGCCTCCATTCAAAGTAAATACGTATCCAGACTGCGATTTGGAGTCATCCTTATCTGTCTGGAAACTGCATCTGTATACCCACGTATTACCAAATCTCCTTCTCCATATATTAGGAACACATCCTTAGTTCTTCTTAAGTACTTAAGGATTGTCTTAACAGCCGCCCAGTGATCCATTCCTGGATCCGACTGGTATCTGCTTGTGACGCTCAAAGCATACGATACATCAGGCCTAGTACATAACATAGCATACATGATAGATCCTATCGCGGATGCATAGGGAATCTTATTCATCCAAATCCTCTCGTCTTCTGTGCGCGGACACATAGACTTTGAAAGGTTGATCCCATGCCTGATGGGAAGGTAACCTTTCTTGGATTCCGACATGCTAAACCTTTTAGCACTCGGTCTATATATGTAGACTGTGAAAGACCGAGCAACCGTTTTGATCTATCTCTATAGATTCTAATCCCAAGGATATAGGTTGCTTCTCCCAGGTCTTTCATGGAGAAAGTTTTGGATAACCAAATTTTAACTGTCTGTAAGACTGAAATATCGTTTCCTATAAGTAAGATGTCGTCGACATATAATACTAGGAATACGACTGCACTCCCACTAACCTTCTTGTACACACAGGTTCGTCAGGATTTTGTGAGAAATCAAACTTTTTGATTGTCTCATCAAAACGGATGTTCCAGCTCCTAGATGCTTGCTTCAGTCCATATATGGATCGTCGAAGCTTGCATACCTTGGTTTTATCAACCGATGTGAAACCTTCAGGCTGTATCATGTATACGTCCTCAAGCAGGTTCCGTTAAGGAAAGCTGTTTTCACATCCATTTGCCAAATCTCATAATCATAATGAGCTGCTATGGCTAGGAGCATCCGAATGGATTTAAGCATAGCTACTGGCGAATAGGTTTCGTCATAATCAATTCCTTGTTTCTGACGATATCCTTTTGCCACTAATCTAGCCTTAAAGGTAACAACATTACCTTCCATGTCGGTTTTCTTCTTGAAAACCCACTTGCACCCTATGGGTTTAATCCCTTCAGGTGGGTTAACCAAGTCCCATACTTGATTTTCGTACATGGAATCCATTTCCGACTTCATGGCTTCAAGCCATTTGTCCCTTTCTGAACTTTTCAGAACATCTTCATAACTGATAGGTTCGTCATCGCCAATGAGCAACACGTCGTTCGATTCACTTACAAAAATCCGTATCTCTCTGGAATGTTGCGGGTCCTATCAGACCTACGAAGAGGTGGTGTAGTTTTAGGTTCAACTGATAGCTCATCATCATGAATTATCGATTGTGGGCCTAGACTCGGTGTCTCTGTAATGTCTATTGGAGTTTCTTGAACTTCATCAAGTTCAATGCCACTCCCACTGTTTTCTTGTAAAAGAAATTCTTTTTCTAGAAATACAGCATGCCTTGAAACAAACACCTTTTGTTCCAAGGGATGATAGAATTGGTAATCCTTCGTTTTCTTAGGGTATCCAATAAATAGACATTTATCAGACTTAGCATCCAATTTGTCTGATACAACCCGCTTCACATAAGCAGGACAACCCCATATCTTAAGGTGAGTTAAGTGAGGTTTCTTACTATTCCAAATCTCATATGGAGTAGTAGAGACTACCTTGGTCGGGACTCTGTTTAATAAATAAACAGCTGTCTTAAGTGCATAACCCCAAAAGGATTTTGGAAGAGTTGCATGATTCATCATGACCTAACCATGTCCATCAAGGTTCGGTTGCGCCTCTCAGATACACCATTATGCTGTGGTGTATATGGCGGAGTCCATTGGGATAATATCCCATTGTCCCTTAGATAATCTTGAAACTCTTGACTTAAGTATTCACCACCCCGATCGGATCGAAGTATTTTAATACTTTTGCCAAGCTGTTTCTCTACTTCATTTCTGAACTCTTTGAATTTCTCAAAGGCTTCAGATTTGTGTTTCATCAAGAACACGTACCCGAATCGTGAGTGATCATCGATAAAGGTGATGAAGTAGCTATAGCCTCCTTGTGCAAGAGTTGACATTGGTCCACATACATCAGTATGTATTAGACCAAGCAATTCTCCCACTGGATTACCTTTTCCGGTAAAGGGTAATTTGGTCATCTTGCCTTTTAAGCACGATTCGCATGTATCAAATGAATCGGGTTCAAATGATTCCAAAATTCCACATCGGTGCAATTCGGTCATGCGTTTCTTACTTACATGGCCAAGACGGCAATGCCAAGTGTAGGAGTCTATTCGATTATCTATTCGAGCACGTTTGTTGCTAACTTCGATATTGAAAAGTCACTGGATAAATCTAACGTGTAGATGCCATTGCACAAAGTTCCATTCCCATAAAGAACGCCATTTAAAGTTATGTAACAACAATTGTTACTAAAAGTTAAATGATAACCCTTTTCATTCAAACATGAAATAGATACAATGTTCTTTATCAACGAAGGAACGAAATAGCAATTATCCAATTCTAAGACACGTCCAGTGGGGAGCTTTAGCAAATATGTTCCGATGGCAACAGCAGCAATCTTTGCTCCGTTTCCAACTCGCAAATTCGCTTCTCCTTTGACGAGTCTTCTTCTATTCCTTAGCCCTTGTATGTCATTACATATATGTGAGCTACACCCAGTATCAAGTACCCATGTGTTTGAGGAAATAGAGTGACATTCAATAACGAAGATACTTGAAGAGGATGGGGCATCGGATGCCTTCTCTTTCAAGGACTCAAGATAAATCTTGCAGTTTCTTCGCCAGTGACCCTCCTTGCCATAATGATGGCAAGTGCCTTTTGGTTTCTTTTCAGTCTTTTTAGCCTTTTTCTTCTTTCCCTTATTCTGTTCTTTGGCCTTCCTCTTAGAACCTTTCATCGAGGAACCAACTAACAGTACCGTCTTCTGTTCCTGCTTCACAGAAGGCTCTACAGTCTTCAGCAGGTTAGCAACTCAGGAAACTGGTCTGGAGTTGCATTTCAGGAGGACGGTTGGGAAGTAGATCTTCAAGGACATAAGCAAGCTTCTCTGCCTTGAGGACTATCCTCAGGTTTCGAAGCCAGTCCATGAAGTTTGGCCTAGTCAGTTTATTGGTGTCCAAAATGGAACGCAAGTTTAGGGAAGACATGATCGAGTGATTACCTAGAAATACAAATTGAGATTATGTGAGAAGATTTAAAGAATGTATCAACATACATAAATTAAATCCTATTTATTTTACGAATTGATTCACCCTTATTATCAATTCGGGAGATCGTAGGAACATCTCCAAATAGGTTGATATCCAACCATAGATAAGAACAACCATGGCTGTGGCCATCAAGTTCTTCTTAGCTATGAAGGTAGGTAATTATACCGATTACACATCACATATATGTAACTATCACATTATGCTATCAACTAATTGAATGTTTGCATAAATCATTGGGTTGTTAACTCATTAACAAGTATGTATCATTATACATAGCACCCAACTGCACCTCTCTTTACATCGACCTTGGCTGTGGCACAACAAATCGATGCTCCAAGCTTAAGGCTGACCCATTAATCAAGAAATAGTTTTAACATGGTTGGAGCTCATTCAACCGCTTAGTCAGGCTTGGATGTGTCCAACAACCAAAACTAATGATTGACCTCTGACTCGAACTATATTATTCATAAACTAATTCCATGGTTTGAACATGTTGAGGTTCAAGTCGGGCATGGATGTGTCCATCAACCCAAGCGAGAAACAAAACTCCGATTCTAACCATATTAATGGAAGGTGTTGGCCTTAATATTTTGTAAGGGGTTTTGGGTCTCATTCTCTTTAAGCACATTCATGACATAAAATTATGTCATGACTAACGATTTCCTTAATAAAGTATGTATGTGACTTAATTTATCAAGTCTCATGAATTAAATTAGAACCGGATTTCCTAATTATAATTTCATACTTTATTAAAGGAATTGTTTTGGGAAACAATTTCCTAAATTGTCATAATTAATTTCGGAAATAATATGTTCAAGACTTTGATTTCTCTAAATCAAATCTTATTAAATTAAGAGACAAATCCCTTAATTCAACCACATATTATTTTCATGAAAATCTCATTTAAGAAACTCTATAGGAAACCATTTTCCTAATTAATTTTGGAGACAACAATATGTAAGAGCATCACCTCTTAAACATATTTTATTCATGGATTTAATTAATTACAACAAATTGTTTTCTAAGGGTGGCTCCCCGAGGCTCAGATACCCAAAGAAAAGTAATGTGTTGTAAATCCAATTGGACGGCTCCCCGAGGCTCAATCCAATCAAACATGACAATTTCAATTAAAAATTGGGAAATTAAATTACAACAACTAACTTTAAATTGGACGGCTCCCCGAGGCTCAATCCAAAATAAAGAATTTTGTTGTCAATTTAAAAACCAATTCAAATTTAATTGTCAATTAACTGTCCATGAATTTGTCTAGACTTTCTTAAAAGAAAGTGCCCAAAATTGCGAGATTTCGAAAATTGATTTTCAGAATAATTGCAAGTTTCCGGTACAAAGAAAACTTACATATTTCCAAAATTGGAAAATTTCTAAAATAGAAAAATTTCCAAAATTGGAAAGTTTCCAAATATGGAAAAATTTTGAAATTATTATAAAATTTCAGAAAATAGAAAATTTCAAACGTTTGCGAAATTTCATGAGGATTTTCAAACTTTGAAATTCCTAAATCTAAAATTTATTATAATTTGAAAGTTTCCATAATTGAAAAATTTTTCCGAAATTGAGATCATGACAAAGTTTTCCACAAAACAATTATTTGATTAAGTCGAACACTAACCGGCTCTGATACCACTGTTGGGACCGGGTGCATGTCGACAAGGATACGAGTTCGTAAAATTTAAAATTTTTACGTGCAGCGGAAGAGTTTGCATAAAATAATTTTCTAAATTATTTTAACTTCGTATCTAGCATGCAACCTTATAGTGTATCGACATAATCATGAAATAAAAGTTTGTGAAAAAGTAAACTAATTTACTTTTGTACCTTGCGTAACTCGAAGAAAGGGACGAGATCCAACCGTAGCGTCCCTTGGAAGCTTCGCCTCTATTCGCGTCCACGCCGAGTTCTCTTCGGGATGACTTCGCAAAGTCACGAGTTTTGTGCCGACGAGAACTACTAGATTCTCGGAAGGCACAACTAGAAGGTTAAGAGAAAAATTAGGAAAACTAACCAACAAGAAGTAACGGAATCGAATTCCGAGAGGAGAGGAGTCGCTATCCGTTCTTCTTCTTCTTGTTGTGGTTCTTCTTCTTCGTATAGCTCACGGCAACCCTAGGATGCGCCGGCCCTAGGGTGTGAGAGGGAGGCGCCGGCCCTAAGCAAGAGGAAGGGCGCCGGCCCTAATGGGAAGGAGAAGAGGAGGAGGAGAGAGAGAGAGGGAGAGAATAATTAATCTCTTAATTGTATTGATTGGAATTAAGGGCTAGCCTTTGGTTCCTTTATATAGTAGCAACTCCTTTGCTAAGTCTCCCTCTAAACCGAATTAACGGAATTAGTTATAAGAAATTTATCTTATAAATTTTCTTATTGCTTATTCCTTTTAAGCCTAGTCTTATTATAAACAATTTATAATAAAACAAATTAGTTATCATAAGAGATTTATCCTATAAATTCTCTTATGAATTTTATTATAACTAACTTTATAATAAAACTAATTATTTATCATAAGAAATTTATCCTATAAATTCTTATGAATTAATTCCGTTTAAACCAAGTCTTTATTATAAACTAATTTATAATAAAAACTAATTCTTCTTCTCTTTAAATTATGGAATAAATTTTATAAGAAATTTATAAACTTTCTTATTATGAAAAAATCAATTCATAATTGATTTTATAAAATTAAAATAAACCCAATTCATGGATTATTTTAACTTCCATAAAAAGAATAAATTTCTACAAATTTATTTATATAAATTTCTTTATACAAATTTATTTATCCATAATTTATAAAATAAATCGTACTAGATTTATTTAATTAATTAAACCAATTAAACTGGTTTATTCTCCTCTATTTGGCCGGCCACCAAAGAGGGTTTAACACCCTCTTTGGCCGGCCAAAACCAACCCGAACCGCCGCGAATTAAACTCATTTAATTCGCCCAAAAAGCCTTCAAAAGACTTAGCCATTTTTTTTTCCATTGCGCCTTTGACTAACTCAGATTCGACTTATTTCTCTTGATCGGAAAATCCAATTTTCAACTCGTTTTAAATCCCTCGGATTACTCGTAGTGCGTGTGACTAAATAGGCTTTCGATTTATGTTGGCCGTCTATAATCAACAAATTATAGAACGATCATGAGTGGCACCTAGTAGTACATCATGATCCCCAATTAATCGAAAGATCAACGGTTTGACCCCAGAAGAAATTATTCTGAAACCCTTCAGCAGCTCTAATGAATCGTGCCCCATTCCCTTCACCACCTTATACCCACTTGGTTCAGGACACGGTCTATGGTGTCAGTCCCCACTAGGCTGACTACGTCACACCTAGCCCAAGTAATGTCTTATTCGTCCTTTGGATTTCTAATTACTCTCATGTATTTTAGAGACTCTCACTCTAAACATGATATGCTCTGGCCAGAGGCTTTGAGTAACAATCCGATGATAGGCATGGGTATACATCTCCTCGCAAGGAGTGGTGAATCCTTTGTAGGCTGTTCAAACATCTTCGGGCACTTCGGCTTATACCCGATCATCCTGGGTCCACACCTCCTTGGAGATGCTTGCTTAAGATGTCAAAGTATAAGTCTCCATGACCAAGATGACTTGAACACCGCAAGTCAAAGGAACATCGCACTTAAGCCGCAGTAAGATCTTCATTGACATATCTACATGTAGATTCCCATATGAAGTCTTACAGCTAGTCACTCCAATGAACTAGTTCCCTTAACTAGCATCCATGTTTATCTCCGGACATCCCAATGTCACCAGCCAGTGAGAATCAGCTGATTAGAGAATAACCCATGCTAGTCTCAACAGAATTGATAGTGTCCGTTTTTATCAATTCATCGACTAGGGATATTTTCAATACTTCACATTTACGCATTTAGAGATAATCACTAGTTGTGATCTCATCACAAATTCTCTTATGCTGTGAGTTGTATTGCGGACATTCAGTAGATGAGTTTAAGATCCCAATCAAATACACAAGCATGTATACTCAAATAGTGAATTATCATTTATTGAAATAAATGTTTACAATCATAAGGCGATTGCCTTAGGACACTTCTCTCATATCACTAACAGTAACAATGGTAGTCTCAAGGCTGTAGGAATAGGTGACATTCAAATATCTGATTGTCTTAGGATCAAGAATGTTCTTCTAGTCAAGGGTATGATCTTCAATCTCCTGAGTGTCAGTCAATTGTGTGATGCGGGATACACAATTGAATTTCACCCAGGTCAGTGTCTAGTTAAACACAATGACAAGCATGACACAGTACTAGTAGGCACAAGAGTATACAACATTTATCAAGTCTCTTTTAAAAGTGCTACTAATGCCTCTGTTAAGTGTTTCATGTCAAAAGAAGAAGAATCTTGGCTTTGACACCGGAGGTTGGCTCACGTGAACATGAAGAACATCCGGAAATTGGCCAACAAGGGACTTGTACGAGGCTTACCGAGCATCAAGTATGAAAAAGAAAAATTATGTGATGCATGTCAAATGGGTAAGCAATCAAAAGCGTCTCATAAAGGTAAAAGCGCTGTAAGTACTTCTACTGCTTTAAATTTATTGCATATGGACTTGTTTGATTGCAGTACCATAGTTTCATTGAATGGTAGTAGATATTGTTTTGTGATTGTTGATGATTATACTAGATATACATGGACCTATTTCCTAAAACATAAGGACCAAACCTTAGACATTTTTATTTTTTTTTTGTAAAAGAACTGAAAATGAAAAATCTACAACAATCAAAACCATAAGGAGTAATCATGGAGGTGAATTTCAAAACCATAGGTTATTAGAATTTTGTCAAGAGAAAGGATATAGACATGAGTTCTCTACTCCAAGAACACCACAACAAAATGGTGTTGTAGAGAGGAAGAATCGAGTCCTACAAGAGGCTGCACGAAACATGCTTAATGAGTACTCCTTACCGAGTTACTTATGGGCTAAAGCTGTAAACACAGCTTGCTATGTGCAAAATCGAGTGCTTATCCATAGGTTTTTAGGAAAGACTCCACCTGAACTTTGGTTTGGAAGACCGCCTATAGTTAGACATCTCCGGGTGTTTGGGTGTAAGGTGTTCATTCTAAACACCAAAGATCATCTTGGAAAGTTCATAGCAAAAGCTGATGAAGGGATACTTGACGGGTATTCCCTTATCAGCAAAGCTTACCGAGTCTACAAGAAGAAGTCTAAGTTAGTTGAAGAATCTTCTGATGTTGCATTTGATGAGACCCCAAAAGTGATTGATCATTCAGGAAATGTAGAAGGAGTTCAATTCGAACTTAGGAGATTAGGATTGGATGAAAGTCCATGTATTGGAGGTGTTGCGGATGAGTCTGATGATGGTGAGCCTAGACTACATGGAGCTCAGCTTGACCCTGAGTCTGAGCCTGTGTCTAGTGAAACCATCCAAGATGCACCTCCAACACCAAGGCAAATAAGGTTAGCCTCTAGTCATTCCCAAGATCAAATTGTTGGAGATATCCATCATGGGGTTATAACTAGATCATTCTTGAGGGATGAGGCTAATGAGGTCGCCTTGATCTCTGAAATTGAACCTAGAGTAGTTTTCGAGGCATTACATGATTCCGATTGGATTATTACTATGCAAGATGAGTTAGGTCAATTTGAGAGAAGCCGAGTTTGGGACTTAGTTCCTAGACCTAAGAAGACCACAATTATTGGAACTAAATGGGTCTTCAAGAACAAATTGAACCATAAGGGAGAAATCGTAAGAACCAAGGCACGCTTAGTAGCCAAGGGCTATAGTTAAGTTGAAGGCCTTGATTACGATGAGAAATATGGTCTCGTGGCACGATTGGAGTCCATTCGATTGATGTTTGCATTTGCAGTACATAGAAGTTTCAAACTCTATCAAATGGATGTGAAATCGGCCTTCTTAAATTGTTTCATTAAAGAAGAGGTCTATGTCGAACAACCACTGGGGTTTGAAAATTCTGTATTTCCAAACAACGTGTTTAAGCTAAAGAAGGCTCTTTATGGACTAAAACAAGCACCTCGTGCTTGGTATGAGCGGTTGTCAACATTTTTGACTGAAAGAGGCTTCGTGAGAGGTCAAATAGACCTACACTATTCCTACGTAGATATGGTGAAAATATTTTTGTAGCCCAAGTATATGTCGATGACATAATTTGTGGCTCCAACAACAAGGGCTATTTGAATGAGTTCATTGAGCACATGGAGAGAGAGTTTGAGATGAGTCTAGTGGGAGAATTGACTTTCTTTCTTGGACTTTAAATCATACAAACAAGAGAAGGAATTTATGTGCATCAATCCAAATACACTCAAGAGATGCTCAAGAAATTCAATATGAGTAACTCAAAGGAGGGAACCACTCCCATGATGACTAACACGCAATTAGATAATAATGAGAGGTGGAAGCCAATTGATTTGACTCAATATAGAAGCATGATTGGTAGTTTGCTATACCTCACAGCGAGTTGCCCGGACATTCTTTTTGCTGTGGTTATGTGCACTAGGTACCATGTATGTGCCAAGGAATCTCACTTAATTGTTGTTAAGAAGATTTTGAGATATCTTAAGGGCACTATTGGAGTTGGTCTATGCTACCCCCCCCCCCCCCCCACGTACGGAGTCTTTTGATTTGATAGGCTATACCGATTCCGACTATGTTGGGTGCAAGTTGGATCGGAAAAGCACAAGTGGGGGTTGTCAATTCTTAGGATCATCTTTGGTGAGTTGGTTAAGTCGGAAGCAACATTGTGTTGCTCTCTCCACGACCGAGGCGAAGTATATTGCCATTGGGAAGAGTGTATCACAATTATTGTGGATGATACACACCTTAGAGGACTATGGATTATCTTACAAGGGTGTGCAAATGTTGTGTGACAACATTAGCACCATAAACATTATAAAAAATCTAGTCCACCATTCAAGGACCAAACACATTGAAGTGCGTCATCATTTCATTAGAGATCATGTTGCTAGAGGAGATATTGTACTCTCACATATTGAGTCACAATCTAATCTAACAGACATTTTCACCAAACAATTCCCCGAAAGTGAATTTAGCTTTTTAAGGAGGGAGTTGGGGATGTGTCGTGCATAATAGGATCATGGTAAAAACTCTTCATGGTGATTCCTAATTGCTGGGCAACTTGGGGACATCTCACACAAACTATAAAATCTAACAAAATGTTTTTGTATTGCTAGAAATGGAGTGAGATGTTAGGATCAACCAAATTATTCAAAATGTATAATGTATCCATTGAATAATGTGGTTGAAGAGATAATGATCATTAATTTGACCAAGTATGGGGAAAACCAATGCATAATACATGAGTATTTGATTCCAAGAACATACTTGGACATTCCAATCATGTAAAATTGGTTGGAGCATTGTTTTTGATACAAACTTGTTTTGGGGATTTTAAATCCATAAGGAAATGACCTTCCACTTGATTCATGGTGAGGAGGAATAAATTTTGGTTAAGGGAACACCTTTAGAATGGTTGTTGGAACTTCTCAGAATTTCAGAAACGTATCTGAAATCTGATCAGTTCACCGACCAATCCAACACATTTCTGTATGGCACAGAATCTCGTGTGATCGGTACATGGATCGATCAGGAGTCACCCTGATCAGTCATGGTGACCGATCAGGAATCGGTTTGATCGGACCACAGACTGATCAGAACTATTTCTATATCGAACAGAAACATCTTTGATCGGTCCGCAGACCGATCAGGATACCCCCTGATCGGTCCAGGAGACCGATCAGGACTCTTCTTGATCGGTCAAGGAGACCGATCAGGATACTCCCTGATCGGTCAGTGCGACCGATCAGGACCCTCTCTGATCGATCAGGACACTTCCTGATCGGTCTGGATACTATGTGATCGGATCGACCATCCAATCCAATTCATTAAATCAAGTAGGTGGATCAGTCCACCAACCATATTAACCCTCTTTTCCCATAAACTTCTTCCATCCCTAGCCACCGACCTTCTTCTCCACAGCATCCCTTTCTTCCTTCTCCATCGAGACTTCTTCTTCTTCCGGTCTCTCTAGAGCTTCCGTCGAGTTTCACGTGCGATTGTACTGTGAAGTTCTTCCTCAACCAACGACAACATGCTACCCAAGTAATATGTTCAACTAATCTCAATCTTCTTCTCATTTGTAATCTGTTAGTAATACATGTGGTATTTTGGATATACTACTGCTTGTGTTGTTGTGCCGTGACCTTCACCCAACTTGCCGTAATCAAACTTTTGTGTTCTCTAATCTAGGAAATCCTCAAAATCTAAGGCTGGTGAGGGTACCTCCAAATCAAAATCGCCTTCCAAATCTAGACATTCCCACCAATCCTCTCGACCTCAGCCTTCTTCAAGTCAGAGATTTCCTATCGCTTCATTCGAGCAAGCCTATCAAAATCGAACCTTTAAGCTACTTCCGTGTCGATCGGTTGACAAATCATGTGTTTATGATTACTGTCGATCTGTGAGATAGATAATTGAATTCTACGATCTTGAGTCACTTGTTTTTCTTGAACGGAACATCAATACTAACCTGGTTTCTGAGTTTTATAATAATCTTCAAGTTAATGGCGGTATGGGCTGTACAACTCGAGTGGCCAAGACTAATCTGGATTTCACATACCCTATTTTTTCTGAGTATCTACCCTGTCGTCGATCAACAAACTCCTATCCCATATACCCTACTCTTCTAGATCCTTTACCGCTTCCGTTCGAAGGTGTCACTTCTGATTCTATATATGAGTACTTTTTCGGACATCCCAGACCCAGACCTAATGGGCTTGATGAAAGCTAGTGAGTTTCCTACCTTCGCTGCTCTTCATCTCTCTGCTGCTAATTATGTCTTGTTCAAGATCATCACCAATTGCCGCTTACCTATCACTTCCAAACCCCTAGCTGAGATCCGTCCCTACCACTGTTTGATGCTATACGGGATGCATCGCCATCTTGATTTTGATATCATAGAGAGCATTTTCTTCTCCATTATTTCCTATAGTGAGCCCGGGCGTCACAAAGTCTATATGCCTTTTGGTCACATCATCACTGACTGGCTCGAGTCAGTTGGTATTGATGTGTCAAAAGGAAGGTATGTGCCGATGGTTAAGCGAGACTGTCGACTTGGAAAATGTGGATTTTGTTGGTGCAGAAGGCACCCAAGTCAAGCTTGTGTTTTGATAATGGCAACAGGGTTCAAAAGTTAAGTCTTACTTGTTATCTAACATGTCACTCTAGTGTGCAGGGTAAAAAGTCCTAGCGAAGGTCTGCTAGGCACTGGCGAAGGAATGCCAGGGTAAAAAGCCCTAGCGAAGGACTGCTAGGCACTGGCGAAGGAATGGCAGGGTGAAAAGCCCTAGCGAAGGAATGCTAGGCGCCAGGCGAAGGACAGCTTGGGAGTAAAGCCCTAGCGAAGGAATGCGAGGCACCAGGCGAAGGACAGCTCGGTACCCAAGACTTGGCAAAGGACCGCCAGGCAAAAGTCCAACCAAAGGAGCGGTTGGCATCAGGTACATTCTCCCCGAGAGGAGTAGGTGAGGACGCGTTCCCCGTCGAGAGGGAACAGTAGGTGTCGGTTCGACCTAGGGCTCCATTTTGGAGACCCAAAGTCAGAACCAAGACAGCTAAGGCTGTATAAACTAACACATTGATTATTTTTTGTTGTTTTGGACTAACCCTGGTTGCAGGACCAAAGGAACGAGTGTCTGCAGCTCAGAGAGCCTCAAAGGAGTGAGGCAGTGGCTGAGTAGGGCGCTCGGAGTGTCCCGGGCGCCCCCAAGGTGCATACAAAACAATGTAAGTAAGGAAGGCTTCGAACAGCTGCTGAGCGGGGCGCCCCCGTGCTCCCGGGCGCCCCCACTGCTCCCGGGCGCCCCCACTGCTCCCGGGCGCCCCCAGCGTCCCGGGCACCCCCAGCGCCAACTACCAAAGCAGCTCCCCTCGAAGCCAACGGATGAAAGTTTGACCCGGTCAATACGGGCGCCCCGATCGCTCCGGGCGCCCCAGTCAAAGCTGATCCCGAATGTAAAGGGATCAGAAGCTGACCGAGCAACTTCCGGATCAACTGACACGTGGGGGGGCGCCCCCGACGTTCCGGGCGCCCCCCAGGGCCTATAAAAAGGTCCTCGAACCAAGGCTTCAGGGCAACAATTCATTCAACGCTTCGACGCTCTTCTGCTCCCGCGCTCTGCTCCGGAAACCTCTCAACTCGAGCTGACGACGTCCCTCCGCTCCAAAAAGTCAATCTACCTCGGACGTCGATAACAAAAGAGCGATCTTTTAATTTTGTGTTTACGATACTGCAATTGTAATATTGATTTGTAAACCAGTTTGCGAACTTATAGAATTGCCCGCAGAAAACGGTCAACGACCGTGGGCCTTGGAGTAGGAGTCGACCTAGGCTCCGAACCAAGTAAAATACCTGTGTTCGCGATTGTCTTTATTCCGCTGTGCAAATTCTCTAATTTCTAAAATCCGAACGCTTTCCGATATTCACCCCCCCTCTATCGGTTCTCTCGATCCAACAAGTGGTATCAGAGCGGGGAAGTTCAAACTTGGTGCAACCACCAGTTTGAAAATTTTTCGGATTTTTTTTTCTTTTTCTCGTTCGAATTTTCTCTAAATTTTTCTTTCGAATTTTCTTTTCGTTAACCGAGGTTGGTGCAACACCCCTTGTTATTTTAATTTCTTTATCCCGCACTACTAATCCAAGACCAAGTCTTGGGAAATTTTTCTGTTAGTTATTTTTTCCAGATTAAATGGCCATGCAAGAAGGATTCAGCACGGCTAGACCTCCACTTTTCAGTGGAAAAGACTTTTCTTACTGGAAAAGTCGAATGGAGATCCACCTGAAAACTCAGGTGGACATGTGGATAATCATCCAGTCTGGACTGGAGATTCCGAAAAACGCTGAAGGAGTACCTCAAAGCTACTCAGAGTGGGACACCGCTCTGAAGCGCAAAATAGAAGCCGATGCAAAAGCTACACAGACCCTACAATGCTGCTTAACAAAAGAGGAGCTGAACCGGGTGGGCCCCTTCAACAGTGCCAAGGATCTGTGGGTAAAACTGATTGAGCTGCACGAAGGAACATCAGACACTCGCATCAGCAAAAGAGACCTGCTTCTGAACAAATTGTACACCATCAAGATGGCCGACAACGAAACAGCTGCTCAGCTTCATGCCCGGATTCAAGAACTAATGAACGGTCTTCACACTATAGGTCACAAGGTCGAAAATCGTGACCTAATAAGGTATGCTTTAAATGTTTTCCCTAGAAACACCTTGTGGGCATCTATGGTAGATGCATACAAGGTCTCAAGAGATCTTTCAAAAATAAAGTTAGACGAATTATTTTCCGAATTAGAACTTCATGAACAGACTAACTGCAATATGGCCGAGAAAGGTATTGCCTTTATTGCAGGAAAAACTGGAAGGTCAACAAAGAAGAAACCTCAACTTGAACCTGAGTCTAACTCAAACTCAGACGCATAAGACGAAGAAGGAGATCAATCTGAGCTGGTCCGACTTGCCCGAAGCTACTATAAAAAATTAAAGAACCAAGCCAACAAACGGAGGACAAGCCGAAGAAAGGATGAACCAGCTGAACCCACAAATGACAAAAACAAGCCCAACGTGACTTGCTACGAGTGCAAGAAGAAGGGCCACTACAAGACGGAGTGTCGAAACCTATAGGAGACCAAAAAGACAAGAAGAAAGAAAGCACTCCAAGCAACCTGGGACGAATCTTCCTCAGAAGAAGAAGAAAAAGCACCCCAGTCAAACCTACTAGCCCTGACCACCTCAGAAGAAGTCGAGACCGAGTCAGAATCAGAACAAGACGACGGCAGTCTAACCTTTTCAGAAGACGGTGAAATCAAGGTAAGTGGTTTCAATAAAAGTCAATTAAACGAACTTATTTCATATCTTTCTCGAGATTTGGCAAAAGCCAAACTCCGAGTCGAATCCCTCCGACAGGAAGTAAAACAACTGAAAGAGGGAGCTGACTCTAAATTCATAACTAAGAAAGTTCAAGAAGGAACTCCTACTCAAGTTGAAAAACTTGAGAAGGAAAACTCCTCCCTGAAAACTCAGGTTAAGGATCTTAGATCAGCCTTAGAACGATTCACATCTGGTTCCAAGGGTCTTGACATGATTCTTGGAATGCAGAAATCTGTTCTAAATCGATCCGGACTTGGCTATAGAACCAAATCCCGACAAAGATCTTACTTTGCTGTACTGAATCAGTCCAGAAGTAAAGTTCAGGCATGGGTACCCAAACTATGCCTGAACAAACTGACTGGATCAAATCAGTATTGGATCCCCAAGGACAAGATTCACATCTTGCCTAACCATTATCGTGGCTTTAGTCCAGGGGGAGCCAAACTGAAAACTATATTTATTGTTAGATAAAATTTAATTCCTGATTGCAAATTGCATGTTTGATTGTTTATTTAAATTTCTACAATTTACCATGCTTAGAAATAGTTAGTATAAGGACTTAACAAAACTTAACTGAAACTTGACAACATAGTATTGGGTGGAGGTGAGATGATAGTACGTTAGGGAAACCAATTCTAATAAAATCAAGTTTACTTGATTTCTTTAGACTGGTGAAACTAGCCGAAGCTACCGATACAAAATCCAAACTAGTTAGACCAGAACTTTTTCAAAGATTAATTTTGAAAATGAAACTTCATTAAACGGCTTTGTCAAGGAAAGGGTTGATGATTGATAGATTCCATTTTATTGATCATTTGAGTTGCTTAAATCCCTGTTTGATCTATGTTTTTATTGCCAAAATTGTGAAATTGCCTAGGTTTTAGAATTTATTCATATTTTGGACTTAAATGCAAAATTACACATATTTGAGTTAATTGGCCACTAAATTCTTGATTTATTTTTATAGGCATGAAAGGTTCCTGGACCTAGAGCATATTGGGTCAAACCCGAGTCGGAAGTGACCCGGATCAGATTATCAAGATTACGATTAAATCTGGGCCGTTCGATTCGAAAGCGGCTAGATCGGAGCCATCCGGGATGATCTGAAGCAATCCGAGCTAGGGCTAGGGTTGATCAAGCACCCTGATCAAGATCTGAAGGTTTCATCACAATCAGAGCTAAATCAACCGTTGGATCAAGCTTGGAGGGCTCTAGATCATCCATTCAAAGATTAGCTAGATCTGGACCATCCGTTGCAAATCTGGAGGATCCGAGCTACCACGAGGCAGATCCTGACCCTAGATCTTCATCATCAAAGTTTGGCTCAAATCGGACTAAGATCAGCCGTTGGATTGAAGCAAATCAATCACAGCCGTCCATTGGTTAATACTTAAGGAAATTTTCCACAGCCGAAACCTTTGTCGCGTCTTCAGCCAGCCTCCACTGTTCTTCACCGTTCTTCTTCGTTTCTTCATCGTTCTTCAAAATTTTTGCTTCCATGAAGGCGTGACCACCTCATCTTCCAATCCAGATCGAGAATCGAGTCTTTGGTGATCAAGGTTTGAAGAATTCTGCTCAATTGCGCTGGAACAGGGGATTTCTTGAGGGTTTCGGGAATCCTCAGTCCGATCACTTCCTTCTCAACCACAGTCCATTTCCAAGCTTCCAAATCATTTGTAGGGGTTCTCAAGTGATCTCAGAAGTTTCCCAAATCGTCCTAGCAGCTCCATCAATTGAGAACGAAGAAATCGGATGAAATATTCCATTAAGCGCAGCTTCTGTTCAGAAACACTTCAGAATTGATTGTCCATCGATTTGCCGAGCCTAGGGGTTCGAAGCCGGTTCTTGATTGACAACCAAGGATTTCTTGAGCTGAGGAAGGAGTTGAGGAGTAGATTTCTCAGTTTAATTCATTTTCTTAGCTGTAGATTTCAGTTCTGTGCACTGTTTTGTTCTGAAATTTCTGTTCAGCTATTGTAAATTTCGATTTCTGAGTTGTTAGCCATAATTTAGCTTCAATTCTGCAAGTAGAGTAATTTAGGAACTTGTTTAGTGATAGATTGAGTTAAATTTCAGTTTAAGTGTGTTTAAATTGTTGCGTGCCAAGATGCAATGATAGCGTGCCAACTTTCATTTCTGAAATTCCCATTCAATTTCTGAGTTTGTCTCAGATTCCTCATTTTTCTGAGTTGTTTCCAAGTTCTTAGTTATCAATCTTTGCTTTAGAATTAGGTAGATAGAGTGTTTAGTTCAAATAGCACCTAATTGTAGTTTTTCATAATCAAAAGCTAGCTAGCGTGCCAATTCCTTGTTAGAGTTTCACTTCATTCCTGCAATAGAGTTCAGTATTCAGAATTTCCATTTTTTTGTTTCAGTTTTAGTGAGCCAATTTAGTTGGTTTAAGTTTGTCTAGACTTTAAGTTCAATCCTGAATTCGGTTTAGTTTTGATCATCTGAAATTCCAAATTGTTTTCCACTTCAATCACTATCAAAATCTGCCCTGTTTTGCAATTCGCAGCTTGTGTTTGAAATTGTATTTCTGCCTATTTGATTAGGAACTCTGAGTTCATGTTTCCCATCCAATAGTTTTTGATTTGCATTTGAATTGGTTACTTCAGTTGCCTCCACCTTACAGCAGCTTATAAGGTTGCAATTGGCATGATTTTCAGCTCATAATCCCCTTGTTGCGTGCCCAATTAATGAATTCCTGCACTTTGTATCAAGAGGCAGCTGTAGCAATATTTGGCATCAAGTAGCTACGATTTTTAGTGTGTTTGATAGTTTGAACTAATCTAGCATTGCAATTGGCCATTTCTGAATTTTCTTTGGAATTGCTTGTTTCATTAGATCGCATCTAGTTAGGGAGTTGCCAATGCTTGGTTGAATCCTAAATTTGCATGATACATTGTTTGTCCTAGCTTATTTATTTCCGAAAACTACATCACTGTTTTTAAAGCATTGCTTAGCATTCCATTTTGTGTTTGAAATAAGAAATCAGTTATCAAAAACTTTGTAAGTGTTTGGATTTAGTTTCCATTAATTGAGCTTTCAGTGCCATCTCTTTGTTTAGTTCCATTGCCCATTTTCCTTCATTTTCATTTCATTTTCATTTTCAATTAAAAACCAGAATTTCATTACTTATTTGAAACCCAAAAAAAAAACGACACATAACTACAAGTTTGAATCAAGCACGACAACTATCCTCGAGAAAAATACGACCTGTGGCCCCTTTGCTACAGTCTTATACTTTTGATTGTAAAAGGGTTTCCAGTTATTCCTTTACATCTAAATTTGAGGCCTACTTTTGTGACACATAGTTTGGGCCTGTCAATGATCCAATAAGGCTATGGCCAAAGAAGGCCTAGTGCCTCGCCAAGACCTGGAAGCCAATTTCTGAATTTCAAATTCAAATTACTTTTTGTTAAATTCAAATCTAAAATAATTTTCAATTAAGTATAGACTCAAACATTTTCTTACAAAATAAACTTAACTGTTTTCAAAAATTAATTTAAGATTTTTAAAATAAATAATAATTTTTTAAAATAAATTTTACTTGTCAAAATCTGTCTCACAAAACCTATAAGGCTAAAGTGATTGAAAACCCTAGATTTGGGTGAGACAGACTAGGCAGTGAAACTCAATTTAAGCTATTCCTAACTCTAATTAGATACAAATCAATAAAGCTCTTTATGTGTAGGAACATAATGATTTGGACCAATGGATGTTGGATAGCGGTTGCTCTAGACACATGACTGGAGATAAATTGAAGTTCACCAAACTCAAGTTCAAAAACCTAGGCTCAGTGGCATTTGGCAACAATGCTACACTCAAGGTAATTGGGTCAGGTAAATCTGACTTTGTTATTAAGAAAGTTCTTTTGGTTGAAAACTTCAATTTTAACTTACTTAGCATAAGTTAGTTATGTGATTCTGGTTATATAGTCACCTTCAACAATTCTAACTGCCTGATTAGAAATGTACAAGACTCAGAAATCATGCTTAAGGGCACTAGGAAAAATAATGTATACACTATAAACCTACCCCTAGTACTCAAATGTATGCTAACTCAGTTAGAACAATCAAATCTCTGACATAGGAGACTAGGTCATACCAATCTGAGAACCATCTCAAAAATCACCCAACTTGGATTAATCAAAGGTATCCCCAAAATTAAAAATAATGAAAACCTAATATGTGAATCATGCAATCAAGGCAAACAAACCAAATCTAATCACAAATTAATCCAATCTGATTTAACTCAAATCACACTTGAGCTCCTGCACCATAACCTATTTGATTCACATGGAGCCAAGTCACTAAGCGGGAACCGATACTGCTTAGTAATAGTTGATGATTACTCTAGGTTCACCTGGGTTAGGTTTCTAAAAACCAAGGATGAAACCCTAAACCTATTTAATGAATTTTGCAATCTAATTGAAAATCAAAATGATACTAAAATTAAAAGACTTAGGAGTGACCACGGGGGAGAATTTGAAAATCAACGGTTCGAGAAATTCTGTAAGGTAAATGGGTATTTACATGAATTTTCATGTCCTAGAACCTCCCAACAAAATGGAATAGTCAAAAGAAGGAATAGAACATTACAGGAAGCCGCTAGGGCTATGCTAAATGAATTTAGCCTAGCAAACCAATATGTAGGACCGGTGCCGTCGATAGAGGGGGGGTGAATATCGATCGTGAAATCTTTTGTAAATATTTCGTAAGACTTCTGGACTCAGAGCGTTACTACAGCAGAAACATAAAAATAAAATAAAAGAAAGCAAAGCAGGGGACACGGCAGGTTTATTTACTTGGTTCCCAACCCCCCAGGGTCAGTACGTTCAAGGCCTATGTACTCGGCATTGAGTCCACTAATAGTCTCCTTTCCGGAATTTCCGGAGGCGGAGAAACCCGACTTACAGTGCAATATTACAAGCAATAATATGGAAAAATAAATACTGTAATTAATTGCAAACAAAACACAAAGTGTGAAGTTCGGCCGATCTGGACCTCCGAAGTGCCGCGCACTTCCTCCTGGAGCCTCCCGGTCGCAGAACCTCGTCTTTAGCGCGTTGTCGTCAGTCGGAATGAACAGATTCGAAGTTTGAAAGTGTGTTGGAAGCAGAGGGGTCGAAGCCCCTTTTATAGCCCTCCTCGGGGCGCCCTAGTCGACGGGGGCGCCCCGGAAGACTCGGTCAACTCTTATCTTCACGCCTACTTCGCCGCAGGTGATAAGAACTTTGACCAGGGCGCCCCGGATCACCCGGGCGCCCCCTTGAGGGCTTATCCTGTGTTCTGGCTTCGAAACAGCAAAACAGCTACTAATCAGGGCGCCCCGGACGCTCCGGGCGCCCCGGTTGACACCTGTTCTGCAAACACACGTTTGCTGCATGTATTAGTACTTCCTGGGGGTGCCCCGGACGTTCCGGGCGCCCTCACGGACACCTGTTCTGCACACACACACAAGTGCACATATTCTGCACTGGCTGGGGGCGCCCTGGCTGCTGGTTTTCAGCCTTCTTCATTTGCTTGCTTTGTCTTCTTCTCTTGGTACCTACAAGATATATATATGCAAAGCAAGTATACATGAAATATTAATCTTACGAACTTGGTTCGGACTTCGGATTGGCACGCAATCCTAGGTCGAACCGACGCAAACTCTTACCCCCGAGAAAGCGCCTTTCACCTACTCCTTTCAGGAGACGGTTGCCGCCCGGTCCTTCGGGTGGACTTTTGCCTAGCCGCCCTTCGCTAGGTCTTGGATACCAAGCATCCCTTCGCTTGGTGCCTAGCTGTTGGGAGCGGGTGCATGTCGACAAGAATACGAGTTCGTAAAATTTTAAATTTTTACGTCAGTGGAAGAATTTCCATAAAATAATTTCCTAAATTATTTTAACTTCGTATCTAGCATGCAACCTTATAGTGTGTTGACATAATCATAAAATAAAACTTTGCGGAAAAGTAAACTAATTTACATTATACCTCTCGTAACTCGAAGTAAGGGACGAGATCCAACCGTAGCGTCCCTTGGAAGCTTCGCCTCTATTCGCGTCCACGCCGAGTTCTCTTCGGGATGACTTCGCAAAGTCACGAGTTTTGTGCCGACGAGAACTACTAGATTCTCTATAGGCACAACAAAGAAGAACAAGAGAAAAATAGGAAACTCACCAAGAAGAAACGGAATCCAAATTCCGGGAAGAGAGGAGTCGCTATCCGCTTCTTCTTCTTCTTGTTTGGTTTCTCCTTCTTGTTGAAGCTCACGGCAACTCACAAGGGGAGGAGAGGGTTGCGTCGGCCCTAGTTCTTCAAGAGGGTGCCGGCCCTAAAACTCCAAGAGGGCGCCGGCCCTAGGTGGGGAGAAGAGAAGAGGGAGAAGAGAAGAGAGAGAGGGAAAGCTCTTCACAACTTGATTAGTTGATTGGGAATAAGGGCTTGCCTTTGGTTCCTTTATATAGTAGCAACTCCTTTGCTAAGTCTCCCTCTAAACCGAATTAACGGAATTAGTTATAAGAAATTTATCTTATAAATTTTCTTATTAATTATTCCGTTTAAGCCGAGTCTTATTATAACTAATTTATAATAAAACAAATTCCTCTTCTCTTTAAATTATGGAATAAATTTTATAAGAAATTTATAAACTTTCATATTATGGAAAAATCAATTCTTAATTGATTTTATAAAATTAAAATAAATCATTTCATGGATTATTTTAACTTCCATAAAAAGAATAAATTTCTACAAATTTATTTATATAAATTTCTTTATACAAATTTATTCATCCATAATTTATAAAATAAATAGCGCTAGATTTATTTTATTAATTAAACCAATTAAATTGGTTTATTCTCCCTTTATTGGCCGGCCACCCAAGGAGGGTTAACACCCTCTTTGGCCAGCCAAAACCGACCCGAACCGATCGCGAATTAAACTCATTTAATTCGCCCAAAAAGCCTTCAAAAGACTTAGCCATTTTTAGTTTCCATTGCGCCTCTGATTAACTCAGATTCGACTTATTTCTCTTGATCGGAAAATCCAATTTTCAACTCGTTTTAAATCCCTCGGATCACTCGTAGTGCGTGTGACTAAATAGGCTTTCGATTTATGTTGGCCGTCTATAATCGACTAATTATAGAACGATCATGAGTGGCACCTAGTAGTACATCATGATCCCCAATTAATCGAAAGATCAACGGTTTGACCTCAGAAGAAATTATTCTGAAACCCTTCAGCAGCTCTAATGAATCGTGCCCCATTCCCTTCACCACCTTATACCCACTTGGTTCAGGACACGGTCTATTTGTGTCAGTCCCCACTAGGCTGACTACGTCACACCTAGCCCAAGTAATGTCTTTCTCGTCCTTTGGATTTCTAATTACTCTCATGTATTTAAGAGACTCGCACTCTTAACATGATATACTCTGGCCAGAGGTTTTGAGTAACAATCCGACGATAGGCCTGGGTATACATCTCCTCGCAAGGAGTGGTGAATCCTTTGTAGGCTGTTCAAACATCTTCGGGCACTTCGGCTCATACCCAATCATCCTGGGTCCACACCTCCTTAGAGATGCTTGCTTAAGATGTTAAAGTATAAATCTCCATGACCAAGATGACTTGAACACCACAAGTCAAAGGAACATCGGACTTAAGCTGCAGTAAGAACTTCATTGACATATCTTTATAGATAACCATATGAAGTTTTACAGCTAGTCACTCCAATGAACTAGTTCCCTTAACTAGCATCCATGTTTATCTCCGGACATCCCAATGTCACCAGCCAGTGAAAATCAGCTGATTAGAGAATAACCCATGCTAGTCTCAACAGAATTGATAGTGTCCGTTTTTTTCAATTCATCGACTAGGGATAATTTTAATACTTCACAATTGCACATTAGAGATAATCACTAGTTGTGATCCCATCACAAATTCTCTTATGCTGTGAGTTGTATTGCGGACATTCAGTAGATGAGTTTAAGATCTCAATCAAATACACAAAACATGTATACTCAAATAGTGAATTATCATTTATTAATATAAATGTTTACATCATAAGGCGATTGCCTTAGGACACTTCTCTCATATCACTAACACTAGCAGCCCTTCGCTAGGTCTTGTTTCCCTGACAGCCCTTCGTCAGGTGCCCAGCAGCCCTTCGCTAGGACTTGTTCCCCTAACAACCCTTCGTCAGGTGCCTAGCAGCCCTTCGCTAGGACTTATTTTCCTGACAGCCCTTCGTCAGGTGCCTAGCAGCCCTTCGCTAGGTCTTTTCTTTCTGGCAACCCTTCGCCAGAGCCTAGCAGCCCTTCGCTAGGTCTTTTTCATTTTGGCAGCCCTTCGCCAGAGCCTAGCAGCCCTTCGCTAGGTCTTAGGGTTTCCATGCCTAGCTTAACTAGGACTTTTCTCAGGCTTAGGTTACTTCTCCTTCGCTCCCCTTTGTCTGTTCAACATATTACTGACTTAAGTACATTGTCAAACATTAAAACACATAAAGGAGAACATCATTGATGCAACTTGCACCAACACAATATTGGTTCAGTACAAGCAAAATCACATTTTTCCTTTATAAAAATTATTCTCTTTATGCTAAGAAGACTTTTGATGATATTGGAGAGGATTTTAAAGAGATAATGATCTACAATGATAAGCCTGGGGTCTTCTACATGGCGGAAGAGGTTACATCTATGGCTGATCCTTACCGGTTTTCTCTAATAGGTAAATTCTCGGGCAAACGCCCAGGCTTTGCAGCAATTTCGTCAGCTTTTCAAAATCTAGGGTTATCTAGCCCTTATAACATCCGAATGTTGCGTTTGGGACACATATTTCTGCATCTGACTTCCAATTCGGATATGGCGCGAATCTGGACAAGAGGGATATGGCATATTGGTGGCGTTCCTCTTCGAATTTTTAAATGGACTCCTAATTTTTCCTATGATGCAGAATCGTCACTGGCCCCGGTATGGATTCAGCTTCCAGATTTTCCTATACATATGTTTAATAAGAAAGGCATTTTCTCTGCTGCTCGAATTGTTGGAAATCCAATTAAGATAGATGAAGCTACGGCGGATGGCACAAGGCTATATATGGCAAGGGTCTGTGTTGAAATTGATCTGCTTAAGCCTAGAGTTAATGAATTTTGGATTGGAATTGGAGAAGAAAAAAGATTGCAGAGAGTTCTATTTGAGAAATGCCCTAAATATTGTATTTCTTGTTTTCATATGGGGCACTCGGTGGAAGAATGTTTAGCTAATGGAAATCAACCTCTCCCTTCTTGGAGAAAGAATGACAGGGTCATTATGGATAATGAAGGGAAACAAGGAAAGGAGAATACAAAGGTGACTGATGATATGGCAGATACAAAGATTGGAGAGAGACAAAGACTCGGTAAACAAGCCTGGATGCAAAAAGGTAAAATAAATAAACCTCTTGTTGATGATAATAAGTTTGAATCTCTGGCTGCTATGGATGAGAATGAAATAGGGGAACCAATCAAGCTGCAAGATTTACAAGATAAACAGGATGAGGTTAAAGCTGTGCAGAATTCTGTTCAGGTAGAAAATGTGAATCTTGGGCCAATGTTTCAAAATTCAGTTGACACTTCTGCCTTAGAAGAATTAATTACAGCAAAGAGTTTACCAGTTGAGGAGAAAATTTCAGATTTATCAAACCCTGAAAAAAGCCAAAAAGTTAGATTTGATGCAAGATTAACAGATATGGAAATGCATATTGGAGATGATCCATTACTACCTGATCCGGATATTGAACTTGTTCAAGATATTTTCTATGATACAATGGAAGCAAAGGTCGCTAAATCTATTATAGAAGAGGATACATCTGATCAAGAAGAAGGGCGACAGCTTCAAAGATCCTCATCTCTCCCTTCCTCCTTAAAACTTCCTTTGCACAGAAGAACAAAAGCTCCTCCTGACTTGCCTCAAAGGGTGACCAGAAGTAAATCGCAAGTCCAAAGGTTATCTAACTCTTCTTTATTATAATGTCTGGGCTTGTATGGAATATTAGGGGAATAAGAAATCTCCCATCTTTAAGGAGATTATCATACCTGAAGAAACATTATCTTTTGGATTTTGCTGGTATTTTAGAACCAATGATAGCTCTTGAAAATGATCTAGTTATACGTAGACTTGGATTTTCTTCAGTTCTTTCTAATTGTTCAGGGAAAATATGGTTCTGCTATGATTCGAACATTACATGTACAATTTTGAGAGACCATGATCAGTTTCTTCATTTAAGATTGAAATATACTAAGCTTCATTTGGAAATTCTGGTTACAATAGTTTATGCAAAATGTTCAAGAGTGGAAAGATATGACTTATGGGAACAATTAGAAACGATCAGACCCATAGATGAAGAGCCTTGGTTAGTAGGTGGAGATTTTAATGTAATTGCTAATGAGTTGGAAATCTCCACGGGACATTTAACAGGAGTAAGTGCGATGGATGATTTCAACAATTTTATGATGTTAACAGGTTTGACTGATGCAGGATTTGTAGGTGACCGGTTCACTTGGACCAACAATAGAATATGGAAGAGGTTGGATAGAATATTAATTTCTAATTCTTGGCAAAACAATGGCTTATCAGTCAAGGTTGAACATTTGAGTAGAGCCGCTTCCGACCATTGTCCCCTGCTCATTTCTTTTCCAACTGTGGAGAAGGTGATACCCTCTTTCAGATTTCAATCTATGTGGTTAAGGCATCATGGTTTTTTTTCAAACTGTTAGATTAAATTGGAACTTGCCGAGCTCTTGTTTTGGAATGCTCAACTTGCAGGTTAAGCTACAAAGGTTGAAAAATCATTTGAAATGGTGGAATAAGGAAGTCTTTGGAAATATACAGGATAACATACAAAAGGCAGAAGCACAATACAAAGAAGCAGAAAAATTGTTTGATAGTGAACCCTCAGAGATAAACCGGGCCAACAAAAACAAGTATCAAGCACATCTTTTTAAAACCTTACTAATGGAAGAAGATTTCTGGAAGCAAAGAGCTGCAGTAAAATGGATGGGGGAGGGTGACAAGAACACAAAATTTTTTCATAATATGGTGCAAACAAGAAGGAGAGTCAATAGAATTTTCCGGATTTGGGATGATGGAGTATGCTTAGAGAATCCAGATTTGATTAGAGCATCGGGTGTAAAATTCTTTGAACAACTTTTAACAGGTCAACCTTTTGATGAATATGCGGCTGATCTTAGTTGCATTCCAAAATTGATCAATATTACGGATAATATGGCTCTTACATTATTTCCCTCTAAAGAAGAAATAAAACAAGTGGTGTGGGAGATGAATCAAGATAGTGTGGCTGGCCCGGATGGATTTTCAGTGGTATTTTTTAAATCATGTTGGGATATTATTCAAGAGGATGTCTTTCAGGCAGTTATGGATTTCTTCAAGGGTGGATCATTACCTAAAGGAATGGCGGCTACGACAATTACTTTAATCCCAAAAACAGAGAATGCACAAACCTGGCAAGAATTCAGACCTATTAGTTTGTGTAATGTGTCTTACAAGATCATATCCAAAATATTGGCAAATAAATTGCGGCATGTTTTGGATAAGATAATCTCTCCAGCACAAAGTGGCTTTGTAGAGGGCAGGTTGATATCAGACAATATATTACTGGCACAAGAATTGACATACAAAATACACCATCATGTTAGAGGGGGCAATGTGATAATGAAGTTAGATATGGCTAAAGCTTTTGATAGAATTCAATGGAGCTTTTTATTCAGAATTATGGCTATTTTTGGCTTCTCTAAAGAATTTATAGCCATGATTGAGAGATGTATTTCAGTAGCATGGTTTTCAATTCGTATTAATGGTCAAATGGCAGGTTTTTTTCAATCAAAAAGAGGGTTACGGCAAGGAGACCCCATTTCTCCCTTTTTGTTTATTATTGCTTCTGAATTTCTTTCTAGAGGCTTAGAAAAGCTTTTCTATGATAATCCCAAATTGAGTTTTTGTACAGGTTGTAATATGAAGATTTCACACCTTGCATATGCAGATGATGTGATAATTTTTCTGAACGGTTCTATTGACTGTATAAAATTGGTGAAGAATTTCCTGAATACATATGAAGCACAATCAGGGCAAGCTATAAATGCTTCGAAGAGCTTGATTTACCTTTCTAGCAAGATATCAGATAGGCGAAAAGGTTTAATATTGGCTGAAACAGGTTTTCGGGAAGGATCATGGCCAATACAGTATTTGGGGATCCCCCTTTACACTGGACATCGGAAATCAGTTTATTTTCAACCACTGATAGAGAAGATAAGGAAAAAGTTAATGGGATGGAATTCCGCAAGGTTGACATATGGAGGTCGCTTATTATTAATCCAAAGTGTATTAGCATCTATGCCTCTATATTTGCTACAAGTGATCCTACCTCCTTTGTCAATTCTCATAAATTGGAGATGATTTTTGCTAAGTTTTTTTGGGGCTCTACAGATACTACAAAAAAAGCTCATTGGGTGGCTTGGATGGACATCAGTAAGGAAAAAGTAGAGGGAGGGCTAGGTCTAAGGAAGTTGACAGATATTGGCCTTGCAATGGCGGTTAAACTATGGTTTAGATTCAGGGAGCAAAACACTTTATGGGCAAAATATCTCCTTAATTCCTACTGTGGAGATTTACATCCGGTTATTGTAGGTTTAAGGAATAATGTATCACCTTGCTGGCGCAGGCTCATTAAAGTAAGTAACTTGGCTGAACAAAATATCGGCTGGATTCTGGGCAATGGTAAGATAAACTTTTGGTTTGATAATTGGCTCGATGAAGGTCCTCTTTTCAAAAATGGCACGCTGATTATGAACAATAAATTACAAGTTGAAGATCTTATGGATGGCACGCAGTGGAGATTAGATGAAATTCGTAAATTACTTCCGGAAAATCTGGTGGATATGGTTATCAATACTCCTTGTCAGTTATCAGCTGATCAAATTGTTTGGAAACCATCTTTAGATGGTGTCTTTTCTTTAAAATTGGCATGGCTTAGTATTCGGCAAGCAAACAGAAGGAACCCTATTTACTATGCGATTTGGAGTGCCCTGATCAAGCCAAGTATTTCTATTTTTGCTTGGAGATTTTTGAAGAAAAAACTTCCAATTGATACTATCCTACAACGCCGAGGTATTTCATTGGCTTCTAAATGTCAATGTTGCAGGTCAGAAGAAACGTGGAATCACTTGTTTTTTGAAGGTCCAATTGCTAAAGAAGTTTGGTCATATTTTGCCACCCTGTTTTATGTTAATCGGTATTCACTTTGGGATGAATGGAAATTGGGGTCGGAATGGCGGCAGGATGGCCACATTAAGGAAGCAATTCCTTTTCTAATAATATGGTTTTTATGGCTAGCTAGGAATGAAGCCAAACATGAAGGAACAAAGCAGGAGGTCCACAACATTAAAAAGAGAATAATTCAATATTGTTGCTTGGGCAAGGCTGCAGGCGTAATTAAAGATAAACATTGGAGAGGTTTTACCTCGGTTGCTAAAGCTTGGGGGTTGGAGGTTAGGATGAAATCCAGAACCTCCATTATGTTGGTGAGCTGGATTCGGCCGAAGTTTGGAGGTTATAAATTAAACACGGATGGATGTTCAAAAGGAAACCGGGGGAAGCTTCATTTGGGGCTATAATTCGAGATCATGAAGGGCAAATTATTATAGCAAAACATGGTAGGTTGGGATTCTCTTCGAATGTCAAAGCTGAGCTATATGCTATCCTAATTGGATTAGAATTGTGTATTGCTAACAATCTCCTTCCAATTTGGTTAGAATCAGATTCTTTGGTGGCCTTGCGATTAATACAATCTTCATCAGTTTGTTGGGAATATAGGAAGACTATACTGAAAATTAGATTCTTGGTGATGAAATTTTCAGTGACTTACACGCATGTTTATAGAGAGGCAAATGCGGCTGCAGATTACTTGGCAAATTTAGCTTTTAAATGGCAACAGGAGAAAGTTTTATTAAAACACGATATTGACAAGAATCTAAATGGCATTTGCAAAATAGAAAGGTTAGGTCTTCCTTATGTCAAGATGGCTCGAAAGTTCTTGTAATAAGTATGCGTTTAGATATTTTTTCAATGTATCAGGAGTTTCCAGAATATCTGTTTCTCAGAGTAGATGCAGAGAATTTTTGGTTGAGAGATGCTTAGTTGATTGTCAATTGCTTCTCTAAGCGATTACGTTTATTGGATTTTGCAGTTTCAAAAATAGCAGTTTGGATTGTTTGGTTTTGATATAGCACTGAATTTTTCAGTTATAAGCAGAATGATCCAGCGGTGTTCACAGCAGGAGGAAAAGTGTCAAAGGATGGTTATGGAATATTTTATATGCTGATCTCAGATATATTGTAGAACTCTGGGAGGTTTTGCAACTCTGTGAGAACAGTTATGAATGATCCAGCGGTGTCATAACACTACTTGGCATTTGCAAACTAGACAGAGCAGGTTTTCCATATATCAGAACCTCCAAAATACAGGATAAACTGCTAGTCTACTTGGAGCAAGATTTATGTCTTCAACTAGCAGATACGTCTATCTGTTTCTTAAGTTTTCATTGATTTATTATTTTAATCGCAGCAGTATATTTGTTTTCTAAGGTTCTATTGTATTAATTGTAAGAAATGCCATAAGTGATATCTGCTCAAAGAATGCTCTATCTGAAAGCAATATATTTTGACAGGATTTGTTTAAATGCTCGATAAAATCCTTCACAGAAGCCGTTAGAGGAGCTTGATAGACTCCTTCTTTTCTGCAGAAGAAGAGCATTCCTCTTGTGCCCTGGACTTTTCGTGCAATTATTAAAATGAGGCTGTGAAGCAAATTCCCTCTTTACTGAAAAGGTTCAAGCTATTGGCTGCAAAATTTTCTCCCTAGCTAATGATCAATGCTATTGTTTTTCTATTGATTTGCCTGCTGGTTATGAAGATTCTGATTGATGTTTTAAGGCTGATCTACTTGAAGTTGTACATCAGAGAGATTATACATGTTCTGTTATAAATGCTCTGGATATGGGAGACATAGGTTGATTTTCTTTATGACAGTGTAGTTTATATTGGTGATGCATGTTTTAAACGCCTCAGGCTTTATGTTAAGCGGCTGAAAGATACTGAAGTAATGCGTTCAATGATAATTAAATGGCTGCTCTATTGGAAGAGGTGATTTGTTATCCATTCTGAAAACCTGAGGTGTCATGCTTGGAGAATCTGATGTCTGATTGGAGTAATCTTATTTCTGAATATTGAAATATAAATGTTATGATGTATCATGTGCCAAATTCTGACAAGCAGATCACATTTGTTTCTTAAGTATATGGCTCAGTGGACAGATGTAAGTCTCAGTGATGTCGGCTACGGGACTGGAACAACATAGCTTTCAGACGGTATTTGATTGTTTGCTGAAAATTGGTCCTCTGTGATAAATGATGAAGCCTGTGGCTTAAAAAGTGATGCTATCAGAGACTTTGAAGCCAAATATTGAAATTAGCTTGGCTGACTTCTGAATGTTTTGATGTTTTCTAATTAATTGGTTGGTTGCTAAAGTGGAGGATAATGCCAATGGTCTTATGAAATGGTTAATACGCTTGCTCCTGGGAAATTGAAATGTAGAGTTATGAAGATTCTAGTGCTAAATTTTTGATACGACTCCTGGGAACTGAAATATAGAGCTATGAGATGAACCTGTTCCTTGATGCGGCTCTAAAGGATGGACAACTATTCAAGTCTTATAGCTCTCTATGTGTCATCTTCGATTATGGAGTATAGCAAGGCGGGATAATGCAGATGGTTTATAACCAATTTTGAATGGCTGTTTTGTATTGATCCGTAAATAGTAAATCAGTTTTGTTTCATCACTGTAATCCCATATTAGAAGGTTAGGTTTGGCCCCCCTTCTAAAAATGGGTTTTTCCTCTTCTTGAAATAAAATCCTTTCTTATGCTTAAAAAAAAAAAAAAAGCACAGCATATCAGGGAAACTTAAGTGTGATGTCCTAGAAGTTGAGGATATGTATATGCCAAGTCCTAGAATTTTGGTACTGATCCTTGATTCAGTTCAATAGAAAGAAAACACTAAACCTAGACCTTAAATTCATGTTCTTGTCTATTGAGACCTTGTCAGTACAAATTATGTGTTAATACTATTCCTTAGCATGCATTAATGCTGTGTAACACATACATGAAAATTTTGGCATGCTCGATCATGTTCTAAAACAAATTTCCTTTCTTTTAACAAAATACCTTAAGCTCGAGATATATAATAAGGCATTTCAAAAATAAACTGCTATCTTGATATTGTGGCTAACTCCTAGATTTGCAGTAAACTAAAACTTACAATAATAAAACTAATCATTCTAGGCAATTCATAGTCCTATTTCAAGTTTGTATCATCAACCCAAAGCAAGTTTGTCTATTAAGTTTGTATCAAAACTAATGCTCCCCCTATCATTTGTTTGGAGCACCCACTTATCAACCCATGTTGATAGATGATCCCCCTCAATCAATGCATATACAATTCGAAATATAGATGTTTTAGGTATCCAAATTTTGGGACCTAAAGCATCTACAATGAATGATTTTGGCACCCATGTCTTAGTCATTTTCTTTCTAACTTTTTGAACCCTAGGAACTTTTGATGATCTAACATGGGTTCTACACATTAATGAGACAAAATTAGGTTCTTTGGGTCGGTAACCTATACCGGCCTTGTTATAAACCGTCTTTTGAGAGTTGAGGATCATGTCTAAAGTTTTAGAGCTAGTTGAAAACTTCTCAAGAATATTCTTGAGTTTTTCAACTTCACTCCTTAAGGTCTTGTTTTCATCCTCAAGGGACTCACTATGCAAATCATTAATCACCTCATCCTTAGAGGTTTTCAATTTTTCTACTTCCAATTTTAATGATTTTACTTTGACCTTAGATTTCTTAAGCAAATTTGTCAAGCAAATATTGTTCTATAGAATTTATCTAATTCGAGAGAAATTACCTCTTCATCATCCAAAGATGATGAAGCCGCGGTTGAGTAGTCACTTGATTCATCTCCACCTTCCATGTTCGAATCTTCTAAGGTCATGAAGGCCACGTGACAGTAGCTCTTCTCCTCCTCCTTTTCCTTCTTCTTCTCCTTCTTCTTCTTTCTTCTGTCCCCTGCCACAAAAGTCACACCCTTCTCCTTTGGGCTTTGGTTAGCGATCTCATGTAGTTCCATTTCGCAAAATAAATTCTCTAATTTAACAAATGAAAGATCCTTGGAAACCTTGTAAGCATCCACCATGGATGACCACAAGGCATTCCTAGGAAAGGATTTGAGGACATACCTTACAAGGTCACGATTTTCGACCTTCTCATCAATGGAGTGTAAACCGTTAAGTACTTCTTTGAACCGGCCATGGAGTTCACTTACCGTTTCAGACTCCTTCATGGTGAGGTTTTGAAGTTGGTTGAGGAAAAGATCCCTCTTGATTATCCTTGAATCCCGAGTGCCTTCATGAAGCTCGATGAGCTTGTTCCATAGGTCCCTGGCACTGGTGAAAGGTTCCACCTTGACCAACTGCTCCTTGGTCATCCCACACTACAGGGTGACCACAGCTTTGGCATCGGCTTCTCCCTTTCTTATCTGTTCTGTTGACCACCTTGAGAAGTCCAACTCTTTTCCCTCAGCATCTTTTGGAGGGATGAAACCCTGCTTCACAGAGAACCACATGTCGATGTTCGTCTTGAGGTAATACTCCATACGTGATCTCCAATATTGGAAATCAGCCCCATAGAAGAAAGACGGTTGGTTGGTACTGAATCCTTCTCTCAAAGCCATTGTTGTAAGCTCTCGGGTGTTAGTCCGTTTGAGAAGAGCCCAAACTATGATACCACTTGTTGGACCATGGATGTCTAGAGAGGGGGGTGTGAATAGCCAGACACAAACTTCTCGGCTCCTTTGAAACTTTCCTTTCTGCGATTAGGGTAAGCAGCAGAAACAAAAACAACAGAAAGAACAAAACAGAGAAAGGAAGCAAACCAGACGCTAACTCAGGAATTTACAAGGTTCGGGGATAACATGTCTCTACTCCTTGGCGTGCCCGTGAGGTGGGCGATCCCTTGATCGTCGGCAGATCGAGCCCCGGAACTACGGATATAAAAGCCTCCTTCTCGGTGGAGTAACCTTTCGACAATCGTCTCAAGATGATAACAGTTAAGCGCAGAGACACGAGAAAAAAACTCACAATGATGTAACAGGAACGCTCAAGCAAGAAACTAAACAAAGAGCTCAAAACAACCCAGCCAAACCCTTCACTAGTTTTCTGTCTGTTCTACTTTACTCCTCTGCTTCCCAGCATCTTCTTAAGCTTCCGCTCATCCTCGCCAGGCTTCGTCAGCACCCACTGAGCCACAGCCTGACCCACTGACCTTCACAGCACTCAGTCCATTGAAGACCTCTTCAGCTGAGCCTTCGTCAGTCGCCGGTCGTGCCAAAAGCCGTTGAAACCTGCGAAGCGAAAACGGACAAACCTGACCAAAGAGAAAGTCTCCAGTTGACCCTCCATCTTAGTTTGAGTCATCCCTATCTCACCTACTCACTTAACAGAAGCTTAGCACAGCAAATCAGAATAAATCAGCAGGTATCAAAAAGAAACCAAAACGATTCAAAGCGTCTGACAACGATTCAAATTAAAGTTATCAGACACTAATCGGTTACTTGACCGATCAATGAAGACCCTGATCGATCACGTCACATCCTGATCGATCTAGTGACTCCCTGATCAGTCACACTAACCGATCAAGGATCGTGGATCGGTTACACTGATCGATCCATCAACTTGCTGGGCTTTCAAGACACTACCCACCAACCAAAGCACGTGATCGGTCCCATGACCGATCAGGTTATGCCCTAATCGGTCCAAGGGACCAATCAGGCCACCTCTGGACCGATCAGGACCCATCCAGATCGGTCCAGGAGAACTTTGATCGGTCCAAATGACGGATCAGGTCACTTGGACCCTTTCTCCAACCTCTTTCTGATACCTTTCTGATCGTTCACCAGAACAATCAGAAACCACACAGAAACATTCTGATCTCTCTCTGATCGTTCAGAAGCCAATCAGAGGCATTCTGTTCTCTCTCTGATCGTTCACCAGAACGATCAGACTCCCTGGATCAGACACTAGACCGATCTGTTCACAAGGGAACTCGTGTCAACTCCTGATCGGATTCCAGACCGATCAGGTCACTTGGCTAACTCATGCTCAGTCACCTAGCTTCACTCGCTAGGACCCGGCTTCACTCACCGGGATTTCCATCACCTGGCTTCACTCACCAGGACCTGGCTTCACTCACCGGGGTTTCCGTCACCTGGCTTCACTCACCAGGACCCGGCTTCACTCACCGGGGTTTCATTCAACCTAGCTTCACTCACTAGGACCTGGCTTCACTCACCAGGGTTTCCTTCACCTGCCTTCACTCACCAGGACCCGGCTTCACTCTCCGGGGTTTCATTCAACCTAGCTTCACTCACTAGGACCTGGCTTCACTCACCAGGGTTTCCTTCACCTAGCTTCACTCACTAGGACCCAGCTTCACTCACCTGGATTTCATTCACCTGGCTTCACTCACCAGGACCCGGCTTCACTCACCGAGATTTCAGTCGCCCGGCTTCACTCACTAGGACCCAACTTCACTCACCGGGGTTTCCATCACCCGGCTTTACTCACCGGGACTCGGTTTCACTCACCGTGGTTTCAATCACCCCGCTTCACTCACCGGGTCCTGGCTTCACTCACCGGGATTTCATGCCCAGTCCCCGACCAGGACTTAAGCCGAATTTGCTCAACCAAACTTAAATCGGTGTCAACACCAAAACAACAATAGAGTCAGACTGCATCAACAGTTAGATCACAACCAACTCTTAACTTCTGAACCCTTTGCCATTATCAAAACATAGGTTTGACATTGGCGCCTCCAGCACCACAATCTCCTTCTTTTTGATTTATGGAAACACAGTTCAAAAAGTTAAGTTAAACACCTACTTACGTGGTTCGGAGATAAAACACCTACTCTACGGTTTCCCATAAGGTGGGCAATCCCTAATCCATCGGTGGATGATTCCCCGGAGCACCTCCGGCTAGATCTCATAGCTCCTTGTGGGTGGAGAAACCTCTCCACAACCTCTGAACACTATCTGAGCAAAGAAGGCTACTAACAAGCCTTGACCAAGCATGTTTTGCCAAGAAAGAAAAGCCTGAAATGAGCTCCTTTAAATAGAGCTCGAGTCTGAAATGGCCGCTACCAGTCGACTGCCCCTGGGGCAATTGACTGGTCCCACTCAGATTCGAACATTGCAAGCCCAACGTTCGAATCACCAGCCATTACCAGTCGACTGTCTTACCCTTCTCGAGTACATTTCTCTCCGCACTCGAACCCTTCCGGCTTAGTTCTCGAGTACAAACACCCACACTCCGACCCTTACGACCTGGTTGACTCTTCAATCAGCAGTCTCGATCTGTTGCCTTCACGCCCTCTTCATCTTCGGCTCCCGTCCCTCGGATGCGCACGCAAGCCCTCGGCTTGCCTCCATGCCACCCTTCACGCATACCTCGAAGTCCGCATCCCTCGGCTCATCGTCTCTACTCCAGCAGCCTCGATCTGTCACCTTCAAGCCCTCTTCGACTTTGGCCCTCATCCCTCGGATACGCACACAAACTCGCGGCTTGCCTCCATGCTATCCTTCACGTATGCCTCGAAGTCCGCTTCCCTCGACTCATCGTACCTACTTTTCCATGGTCCCTCAGATGCGCACGCAAGCCAACAGCTTGCCTCCATGCCACTCTTCACCTAAAGACATCCAACCAAGTCTATGTGTACCTACAAACCTGCACACTCACATAGTCCAATAATAAATCCTAACTTACTCATATTGACACACACATCAAAACTCATGATCCTCCAGATCATACTTGGGTCGATGGCCCTAACAGCTACAATATGGACAAACGTTCATATTCGTGGGCAGAACTTCTGATAGAACTCGAGGCGGCAGAGGTGTTTTCTATTCAGAGCTCACAGACTTTCATTGCTCAAGGGGCTTCTACTTCTAAACTGAAAGGAAAGAAGAAGAAGAAACATGTTGGGACAAAGAAAGTAGCAGGATTACAGGGACCTCAGAGTTGCATAAAGAAGCCGAAAAGAAAGTGCTTTGTGTGCAAGCAGTCCGGACATTGGAAGGCGTACTGTCCCCACCGTCAGAGTAATAATTTAGGTATACTTTTTGTTGGGGCAATCGGCCCAAGTATGATCTGGAGGATTATGGGTTTTGATGTGTGTGTCAATATGATTAAGTTAAGGTTTTATATTGTTCTAATATGTGTATGTGAGTATGCAGGTTTGCAGGTACACATAGACTTGGTTGGATGTCTTCAGGTACAGTGAAGAGTGGCATGGAGGCAAGTTGTGGGATTGTGTGCGCATCCGAGGGACTGTGGACGAAGCAAGGATGATGAGCCGAGGGAAGCGGACTTCGAGGCGTACGTGAAGGATGACATGGAGGCAAGTCGTGGGCTTACGTGTGCATCTGAGGGACGAGGGTCAAAGTCGATGAGGGCTTGAAGGCAACAGATCAAGGCTGCTGGAGCAGGGATGATGAGCCGAGGGACGCGGACTTTAAGGCATGTGTGAAGGATGGCATGGAGGCAAACCGAGGGGCTTTTTGGTCAGAGTTCTCATGCCTTGGTTACTCAAAGGGTTTCTACTTCTATGTCGAAAGGTAGGAAGAAGAAGAAACAAGGTGGAGTTATGAAGGCGGCAAGATCTCAGGCACCTCGGGTTGGCGTGAAGAAGTCGAAAGGCAAGTGCTTCACGTGCAAGCAGACTGGACACTGGAAGACGAACTGTCTCCTTCGTCAAGACAAAGGTATATCTTTTTCTTTTATAATTGAAACATGCTTAGCGGTATTATCTACCGGTACCTGGTGTGTAGATACAGGAGCCACTGATCATGTTTGCAATTATTTACAGGGGTTCCAGGAAACCCGACAACTAGCTGAAGGAGAGATTACCGTCTACATGGGCAATGCTACGAAGGTGACGACTATTGCAGTGGTAGACGTTTATTTGTTTTTTGAGAGAAATAAAATTTTGGTTTTAAGAAATTGCCTTTATGTAACTAGTTTTAGAAATAACCTTGTTTCGATTTCTAAAATAATAAAGGATGCATATTCTGTTGCTTTTAATGACCATGTTGTTATAAAAAGGAATAGAGAGATTATCTGTTTAGGTAAATTGGTTGGCAATTTGTATACTTTAGAACCAAAATCTCCCACGATACAAATAGAAATTAATAGCTCATCATCTAACCAAAATAAGAGAAAGGAACCTTCCAAGATGAACCAGACATATCTTTAGCATCTATGGCTTGGTCATATTAACCTTAGTAGGATTCAAAGGTTGATAGCTGATGGGCCCTTGGGATCATTGGTGGTGGAAAACTTCCCAACCTATGAATCTTGCTTGGAAGGTAAGATGGCCTAGAGGTCTTTCAAGGCCAAGGGGTATAGGGCCAAAGATGTATTAGAATTGGTTCATTCTGATTTGTGTGGTTTTATGTCGATCCAGGCTAGGGTTGGCATTGAATACTTCGTCTCTTTAATAGACTATTATTCAAGGTATGAGTACATTTACTTAATGCGCCGCAAGTCTGAATGCTTTGATAAGTTCAAAGAATTCAAGGCTGATGTGGAGAAACATCAAGGTAAAAGTATCAAAACACTACGATCAGATCGTGGTGGCGAGTACCTCTTAGGAGAGTTTAGGACTTTCTTGTCAGAGGCTAAGATTCAATCCCAATTGTCTACACCCAGTACACCCCAACAGAATGGTGTAGCAAAGCGAAGGAATATGACTCTTATAGAAATGGTTAGGTCAATGAAGAGTTACTCTGAGTTGCCGGATTCATTATGGGGATATGCTCTGGAGACGATAGCGTACATACTGAACTTGGTACCATCTAAGTCAGTACCCTCTACTCCCACAGAATTGTGGACTGGGCAAAAACCTAGTCTAAGACATATTCGGATTTGGGGTAGTCTAGCACGTGTGCTGAAGGGAGATACTGATAAGTTGGAATCTCGTACAGAAGTGTGCTTGTTCGTAGGCTATCCTAGAGGAACGAAAGGTGGTCTATTCTATAGTCCTAAGGATCAGAGGGTAATCGTTAGCATGAATGCCTGATTCATAGAGGAAGACTATGTGATGAACCACAAGCCCATGAGTAGACTTGTTCTTGAGGATGTAACACCCCACTAAAATTCCCTTCAATATTATCCCTAATATTGAGAATAATTGCATGAATAATAGCTATATTGGTTATGATTCATGAATGATAGTTAGAGTTGTGGGAATTTTAGTGTAAGTGTTAATGGGCCTTATATGGGCTCTAAATGGTGGAAATTCCTAATGGGTCTTAAATAGCTCTTCATTAGTTATCCTAATGGGCCCCATGAGGATAAAAGAAATAACACATCATGTAATGGGCCTTACTTTAGATGGGCTTGCAAAAGAATATTAAAAAAAATAACATGAGGTGGGTGCCAAGGATCTAACCTTGGACCTTAGAGATGTTGTAAGCCTTAAGAATGCATATGTAACCAATTCACCTAGCAAGGGAGTGTTATTAGGAGGATAAAGGAAATTGTAGATAGGTGTAAGGATAAAGGAGATGAAAAGGCACCATGGAGAATGAAGAGTCACCATGGAAGGTAAAGGGGTCACCATGGAAAGTGAAGAGGCATACCTCTTCATTCACTATAAGAAGATGAGGAAAGAAAAAAAATGCCATAAGGCATCTCCTCCCTCTTCTCATTGCCGAAAATACCAAGGTCCTCTTTCCATCAAAAAAATTCTCTCCAAGAAGATCTAGTGAAGGCTTTGTGTTTGTGAAGCAAAGGAAGAGCCAAGGAGCAAGAAGTTCTTTCTTTCTCCTCCTAGGTGATATATATTGTTTGGAAATCTTTAGCACAAGGCTAAGACTCCCCTCACCTACAACATAATAGCTTATATATGTTTTTGTTCATGTTCTTGTATGTTCTTGCGATGTGATGCTAAAATCGTGAAGTTTTCCCCTATGAGCAAGTTTCGGCCAGCATGAGTTTTTAGGGCCTAGGTTTGTGTTTGATGCTATCTAATGACTCTAATGATTTCTTGATGTTAAGTTATGAGTTATATGAAAAAAAAGATGGAGCAAAAGACCCTTAAAAGTTTCGGCCAAGGCTCCCATGAAGCCATAGACCTTGTGGCCATAAGAAGATGTTTGGGTTCTTTTTGACTAGCTAATGGTTTTTAATTCATTGTTAATGTTTGTTTGAGGGTTTTATATATATTTTTAGGCCATGTTTCCCCTCTGAACATGTTCGGTCAATACCCTAAATAAGGGCAAAAAAAAGAGTTAAAGATGTCATGTTACTTGCTAATGCTTCCTAGTGTTAGAATATGTATTATATGCATGTTGTATGAATCAATTTCTCTTGTTTTTGTCATTTTCATGTTGATATGAACTTTAGAAATTTCTGATCAGTTTCTTAAATTGGGTTTTAGGATGGGTCACTACCTCACTTGATAATGTTCCTTTGTAGTAGGATAGTCAATGTATGCATGTTGTATGAGTTGTGTGATGTTGTGTTGTATTTTATGCCATGATAACTCTATCTAAATGTTTTAATCAGTAGGGTATATGTTGAATTATGGTTGAATTAAAGTATCCATGTTTCATTATGCCATGATAGATGAAAAAAAATGGAACAAGTTCCCTAGGTGTATCTCTTGTAATAGGATATTCAATGTAAGCATGTTGTATGAATTTTAACCCTAACTTTGTGTGCTATGCATAATGATCTTGTATGCTTATATTATGTGTCATGTTTTAGTAGGTTTATTTATGGATGTTTTAAACCATATGACATGAACATATGTATTATGATATGTATATTATGATTATGTAGACCTATGCATGTTTTATGTTGAATGTCATGAACCAATGTAGTATGTATCATGTTCATATGGATCCTACTCATGCATGCTTTATGATAGATACCATGATCATGTATGCTATGTGCTATGTATCATATATGTAGAAACTTATCTATGCATGCTTACCTTATGTACCATGACCATGCAAGCTTCATGAACTAAGATGATGTTATGCCTTAGGGCCTAAGTATGTATGTATGTCATGCCTTATGAATGAAGATGATGAATGAAGATAATGTTTATGCCCTTAAGGCATTATGATGTTATGCATGAACTATGAATGATGAAATGCTAAGTATGCTTTATATCATGCTTCATGTACCAAGTTCATGTTTATGTCTTCAATTATGCTATGAATGTTCTATGAATGTATGAATGATGAAGCATGTGAAGCTATTTTACTTTATGAATGGGCTTGTACCGGACCGAAGTAAGGGTCCAAGGGATGGGCTCCTTATGAAAGCCTCGGTTCTGGACTACCGTAGCTGTCCACGGTTCTGGGACTACCGTAGCTGTCCAACAGGGATGAGTGATAATTAGCAATTTGATCGATAAATTCTGTCCCATTAGTGGGGAAATTTTGGGCTCTGGGGTGTATTTGTTTATTAAATGATGCATAATTATTAATAGGATGTATTTTCATTGGTTAATTAATTTTCCTGCATTTTCACACTGATATTTCATTCTATTGGATTTTTTGGACAGCTTGTGCATCATCGAATCAAAAGGGGCACATCCGGGGCGAAGACGGATCTATAAAGAATGACATCAGACTCCAATCTCATTCTGTTGGAGCCCTGATTGGTCACCAGACCAATCAAGGAAGGCCTGATCCGTCCCCAGACCGATCAGGGAAGGCCTAATCGGTCCCCAGACCGATCAGGAGGAGATGGCACAGAGGAATTCAGAATCTTAGCTGCTGATCACATCCTGATCGGTCCCCAGACCGATCAGGGAGGCTTCTGATCAGTCCCCAGACCGATCAGGGAGCATCCAGACCGATCCAGAGCCATTTAGTCTGATCAGTAGTTGTCCAGATGTGATCGGATGCGCGAGTCATCACAACCCTCCACTTGAATCTGGCAACGACGATTGAAGGAGTTTCCTTGCAAGTGATCTCAGCCACTCATCAGAGGAAATCAAGGGTGGAAAGGAGAAGTAGAAAAGGGGGTTAGGGCAGCCAAAGAAGGGGATCTGGATCTGATCGAGGGAGGAACGCAGGGGAGAGGCGATGGAGGAAGGAAGCTACTGTTCGATCGGTTTCTCTGGGGATTAACAGCTTGGACAGGCCTTCTTCAACTCCACAGCTCATTCCCTCTTCTACTCCGGCTAGGAAGTGATTGGCTTCATCAGATCAGAGCTTTCTTCTACCAGACACCCAATTTCAACTTTCTTTTACTTGTTTCTGCTTGTTTACTGGCTGTAGAACATCAGTTGCATTTCCTTTTCAATTGCTTTCGAGTTTTTCCATTTTAGAACAGTAATCTCCAGCTTAGTTTCAAATCTCCAGCTTAGCTTATTTTTTTCACAGCTCATCTCTTGCAGAAAATTGTCCATGTTTTCAATCTTTTGATATTCGAATGCAAGATGCTTGTTGAATGGCTACAATTGAACCTGTGCTTGATGATGAAATGGATGGCCATTTAGTTAGGATCTATAGATAAACCCCTGCTGCGATTTCCTAGTTTTAGATGTTCTTTTGCTGTCCAAAACAATCAGTTAGCTTGATACTTCAAATCTGAGTAGTGAATGCTATTAGGTAGAATTCCTAGCTAAGTTTAATTGTTTTGTTATCTGCAACCCCAAGAAAACATGTTTTGTTTATCCAGCTTTTACTTTTCTACAATTTACTACTTTTCATAGACCGGAGAAGTGCATGCATTGTATTGGGTCCTTGAGAGACGATTCGGTTCAACTCTTACTACAAAATTGCTTGAAACGAGAAAATTAATTGAAACTGTAACGCGACTAAAACGGTTATCAATTTTGGCGTCGTTGCCGGGGACCCTTTCATGATGTTTGTTTATTTTAAGGTCTTGCAATAATTCTAAATTTTATGGTTAATTCTTTCATCTCACTAATTCTCTCCATTTGATGTGTAGTGCATGACCAGGTCTTCCTACTCCAGCTTAGCTGATTTCGATCCTGAGATAGAAAGGACCTTCCACACACAGAGGAGAGCTCAGCTAGAGATTTCTAGACTGTCTACCAGTAGTGACCCTTTGTCAGAATTCCAGATGGCGAACAATAGAACCATGAGGGAGCTTGCAGCACCAGAGTTGGCTTTTCAGTGTATCCAGTACCCTGAGTTGGAGGTTGATTTTGAGCTACGTTCCGGACTCATTCATCTACTCCCAAAGTTTCATGGCTTAGCGGGTGAGGACCCCACTAGGCATCTTCAGGAGTTTCACACCGTATGCTCCACTATGAAGCCACATGGTATTGCTGAAGAAGACATCAACCTGAGAGCTTTCCCATTTTCACTTGTGGATGGAGCAAAGGACTGGTGGTACACCTTACCCCATGCTTTAGTTACTTCTTGGGCTGAAATGAAGAAAGCTTTCTTGAAAAAATTCTTCCCAGCTTCAAGGACCACTGCCATTAGGAAGAGTATCTGTGGGATCCAGCAGATTTCTGGAGAGACACTGTATGAGTATTGGGAGCGCTTCAAGAAACTTTGTTCTAGCTGTCCCCACCATCAGATCAGTGAGCAGTTACTCATTCAATACTTCTTCTTCCCATGACAGGAGTATGGTGGACGCTACTAGTGGAGGGGCCTTAGTGAACAAGACACCTGAGGAAGCTAGAGAGTTGATTTCTATTATGGCAGCAAATTCTCAACAGTTTGGGAGTCGTCCGTTGGTGCCTAAAGGTGTACATGAGATCACAGGATAGAATATGGAAGCTCAGGAGGTGAAGGTTAATTTTCAAGATTTGGCTACTCTCCTTAGGCAGATGACTCTCCTTCAGACTACTCAGCAGCCCTCAGCCCAAGTAGCCCAAGCAATGAGGATTTGTGGACTTTGCAGTAGTACCTCTCATCCTACAGATTTATGCCCCCAGGTGCAGGTTGATGATGGATCTTATCTTGCAAGTCAAGTGGCGGCAGCAAATGCTTTTCAGTCCAAGCCTCAGTCTTTCCAACCTCAGTCTTATGGATACAAGCAGCCTTATGATCCCATGTCCAGCACATACAATCCAGGTTGGAGAGACCATCCTAATCTGAGGTATGGGAACACATCACATCAGCAGCAGCCTTATCAGCCACCACTTCCTGTTGCGCCGCCTGCAGTTCAGAGACCACCAGGATTTTATGGTAGTCCATCTCCTCCACGAGTTCCACCGGTTCCGCAACAAAAGTCAGAAATTTCCCTCACTTTAGAGCCAATCCTCACTCAGTTACAGCAACACCAGGAGAGGAGTTTTTAGCAGCTCAGCAGTCAGCTCAGCAGTCAGCTCAGCACTCAGCTTAGTTCCCAGCTTGGCGCTCAGCTTGGCGCTCAGTTTCAGCAACAAAATGATAGGAATTTTCAGCAATTCAACACTCAACTTCAGCAGTATCAGAGTAGGACTGATGCTTCCATGCAGAATATGGATCGACAGATTGGACAATTATCATCCGCCATCAGTCAGATACAAGCTCAAGGGTCTAGTCAGCTACCTTCTCAGTCTATTCCAAACCCCAGGGGGAATGTCAGTGCTATCACACTCCGGAGTGGACGAGTTACACAGGAGGCTTCTACCCCACAGATCCCTACAGTACCAGAGGTTGATCTTTCGAGATCTCAGATGGGAGTAGAGCCAGAGTCACTTCCACTACCAGAGGCACGCATTCAGTTACCTTTTCCTTAGCGGGCAGTTGGCCCAAGGAAGAATGCTGACTCAGACAAGACACAGGAGCTTCAGGAGCTGATTGACATTTTAGCAAAGTAGAGGTGAACATTCCATTGCTTAGAGTGATCAGACACATTCCCAAGTATGCGAAGATTCTTAAGGATCTGTGCACTCACAAGAAGAAGCTGAAACGGACAGAGTTGGTCAGTATGGGGAAGAATGTCTCTGCTATGATCCAGCCAATGCCTCAGAAATGCAAGGACCCAGGGGTTTTCACAGTATCGTGCGTGATTGGAGACTGCATGTTCGAGGATGCTATGCCAGACTTAGGAGCCTCCATCAATGTCATGCCCAAGTCAGTGTTCATCTCTCTAGGCATTGGACCATTACAGCCTACTGGGGTGGTCATTCAGTTGGCCAACCGCAGTTTTGCTCATCCAGCTGGAGTCATAGAGGACGTGTTGGTAAAAGTCAAAGATTTGATATTCCCAGCAGATTTTTATATTTTAGATATGGAGAAGGACCTAACCTCTAGCTCAGCTCCATTGATTTTGGGACGGCCATTTCTGAAGACAGCAAGAACTAAGATCGATGTACATGCAGGGACACTCACCATGGAGTTTGGGGACACAGTGGTTCAGTTCTCCATCCTTGATGCGATCAGATATCCCGCTGAAGATCATTCACTGCTGGGCATTGACGTTTTGGACACACTAGATTCTGAGGAGTCAGATGGCACAGATTCAGATCTAGCCGACACAGAGGATTTAGATGAGGATGATGATGATAGTGGTGGATCAGCTTTAGTCTGTGACACTATCCAGGTGGATGATGCTAAGGTGTCTGCATTGGAGGCAGGTCCTGAAAAATTGCTTCCATCAGTCTTGAGACCCCCAAAGCTTGCTTAGAATCCTCTACCTGAGCACTTGAAGTATGCCTACCTAGGAGAGAACGAGCAGTTACCGGTTATCATTGCTCAACATCTTGAGCCAGGTCAAGAGAAAAGGCTACTAGATCTTCTACGGATGTGTCAGAGGGCTATTGGGTGGACCATTGTAGATATACCAGGGATTAGCTTATCCATTTGCATGCACCGGAGTTTTTTAAAGGAGGGTGCAAGGCCGGTGAGACAACCACAGCGCAGACTTAACCCACTTATTATAGATGTGGTCAAGAAGGAGGTAACCAAGCTACTACAGGATGGCATTATATATCCTGTCTCTGACAGTCAGTGGGTGAGTCCAGTGCAGGTGGTTCCGAAGAAGTCCGGTATCACAGTGGTGGAGGGCAAGGAGAGTGCCTTGATTCCTACTAGAGTCCAGAGTTCATGCAGAGTATGTATGACTACCGGAAGCTGAATCAGGCTACGAGGAAGGATCACTACCCCTTACCATTTATCGACCAGATGTTGGAGAGGCTTGCTGGTAGATCACATTATTGCTTCTTGGTCGGTTTCACTGGATACTTTCAGATTCATATTGCTCCAGAGGATCAGGATAAGACGACTTTCACCTGCCCATTTGGGACTTTTGCATATAGGAGGATGCCATTTAGATTATGTAACGCCCCAGGTACCTTCCAACGATGCATGGTAAGCATTTTTTCAGATCTTTTAGAGCATTGCATGGAGGTATTTATGGATGACTTTACTGTATATGGATCCTCTTTTGATGCATGTTTGGATAGCTTATCTAGAGTTTTACATCGTTGCATAGAGACTGACCTTATACTTAATTATGAAAAATGTCATTTCATGGTTGAGCATGGCATAGTTTTAGGCCATATAGTCTCTCGGAAGGGTATCGAAGTAGATCCTGCAAAAATTGATTGTATTACATCTCTGCCTTATCCGCATGCATGCGGGGTGTTCGCTCTTTTCTTAGCCATGCAGGTTTCTACAGGCGATTCATTAGAGATTTCAGCAGGATAGCCCTTCCTCTTTCGACCTTACTACAAAAGGATGTGGAGTTTCATTTTGATCAATAGTGTAAGGACGCCTTTGATCACTTGAAGGCGGCTCTCACATCGACCCCTATCATTCGGCCCCCGGACTGAAGTTTACCATTCGAGCTGATGTGTGATGCATCAGATCATGTCGTGGGAGCAGTGCTTAGCCAGAGGGTGGATGAAGCACCGCACGTCATTTGCTATGCTCCGGGACACTTGATTCTGCTCAAGCCAATTATACCACAACTGAAAAGGAGCTTTTAGCCATTGTTTTTGCTTTGGATAAGTTTCGTTCATATCTATTGTGCTCACATGTGATTGTTTTTTCTGACCATGCAGCTATTAGGTATCTCTTAAAGAAGCAGGATTCGAAACCAAGATTGATTCGATGGATGCTTCTGCTTCAAGAATTCGACGTGGAGATACGCGATAGGAGCGGGAAAGAGAACCTAGTAGCTGACCACCTGAGCAGGATTGAGGGGGCGACATATCCTACACCCATTGCAGATGTATTCCCACATGAGCATCTTCTGCAACTGCAAGGTAGTGTGCCATGGTATGCCGATATCGTCAACTATTTGGTTGCACATGTCTTTCCTACACATTTTTCTAGAGCTCAACGTGATAAATTAGCTAGTGATTCTAAGTATTACGTGTGGGATGACCCTTATCTTTGGAAATTTTGCAGCGACCAGGTAGTTAGGAGATGTACCCCTAATTGTGAGTTTCAGTCAGTACTCTCATTTTGTCATACACTTGCATGTGGGGGACATTTTGGTCCTCAACGTACTACTAGGAAGGTTTTGGATGCAAGGTTATATTGGCCTACCTTGTTTAGAGATTCTTATCACTTCCATAAGACTTGTGAGCGCTGCCAGCGAGTTGGGAACTTAGGATGTAGGAATGAAATGCCTCAACAACTCATGATATTTTGCGAGATTTTTTATGTTTGGGGTATCGATTTCATGGGTCCTTTTCCTGTTTCATATGGATTTATTTATATCTTGCTGGCTGTGGATTATGTGTCTAAATGGGTGGAGGTAATTGTTGGTGCAGAAAGCACCTAAGTCGAACCTGTATTTTGATAATGACTAAAGAGTTCAAAAGTTAAGATATAATGTTTATCTGACATGTTACTCAAGTGTGCAGGAAAAATCCTAGCGAAGGACTGCTAGGCACCTGGCGAAGAAATGCCAGGATACAAAGCCCTAGCGAAGGACTGCTAAGCACCTGGCAAAGGAATGCCAGGATATAAAGCCCTAGCGAAGGACTGCTAGGCACCTGGCGAAGGAATGCCAAGATACAAAGACCTAGCGAAGGACTGCTAGGCACCAGGCGAAGGACAGCTTGGTACTGAAGACCTGGCGAAGGACAGCTAGGCACCTGGCGATGGACTGATGGGCAAAAAGTCCAACCAGAGGAGCCGGTTGGCATCAGGTAAATTCTCCTGAGAGGAGTAGGTGAGGATGCATTCCCCGTCGAGGGAACAGTAGGGGTCGGTTCGACCTAGAGCTCCATTTTGGAGACCCAAAGTCAGAACCAAGACAGCTAAGGCTGTATAAAACTAACATATTATTGCTCTATGTTATTTTGGACTAACCTTGGATGCAGGACCGAAGGAACGAGTGTCTGCAGCTCAGAGAGCCTCAAAGGAGTGAGGCAGAAGCTGAGTAGGGCGCCCGGAGTGTCCCGGGCGCCTCCAAGGTGAATACAAAAAGAAGTGGAGCATATGTACGCTTCGACAGCTCATGGGCGGGGCGCCCCCGTGATCCCGGGTGCCCCCATGCTCCCGGGCACCCCGGATGGTCCGGGCGCCCCGAGCTCAAGCTAACGAAGCGGATAAGAGGCAAGCCAGCGAGAAGCCAACGGATAAGAGTCAACCCGGGCGCCCCTAGCGTCCCAGGCGCCCCCGTCAAAGTCTGATCCCGAGTTTGAAGGGATCAGAGCTGACCGAGAGGAGCTCGGATCAGATAACACGTGGGGGGGCGCCCCCAACGTTACGGGCACCCCCAGGGCTATAAAAAGGCCCTCAACCCCAAGGCTTCAAGACAAGAATTCTTCCAACACATTCACGCTCTTCTGCTCCAGCGCTCTGTCCCGGAAACCTCACGACTCGAGATACAAGCGCCGACGACGTCCCTCTGCTTCGAAAATACGATCTACTCCGGACGTCGGTAACTAAGAGCGGCTTTCTTTTAGTTTACTGTACTAATCTTGTAATCTATTCCTGTAAACTTTTTGCGCATATAGAATTGCCCGCAGTAAATGGTCAACGACCGTGGGCCTTGGAGTAGGAGCCGACCGCAACTCCGAACCAAGTAAAATCTTGGTGTTCGGGTGTGTTTTACTTTAATTATTTCCGCTGCTAATTCTCTTTTACGAATCAAACGTTTTACGATATTCACCCCCCCTCTATCGATTCTCTCGATCCAACAAGTGGTATCAGAGCGGGGAAGCTCAAATTTGATGCAACCACCAGTTTGAGAATTTTTCGGATTTTTCGTCAAATTATTTCATTTTTTTCGAATTTTTATCGTTAATCGAGACCGGTGCAACACCCCTCGATATTTAATTTTCTTTATCCCGCACTACTAATCCAAGACCAAGTCTTGGGACAGATTTTTTTCTTTCTTTTCTCTTTTTTTACAGATAAAATCCTAAATGGCCATGCAAGAAGGATTCAGCACAGCCAGACCTCCACTTTTCAGTGGAGAAGACTTTTCCTACTGGAAAAGTCGAATGGAGGTCACCTGAAAACTCAGGTGGACATGTGGATAATCATCTAGTCTGGACTGGAGATTCCAAAGAACGCTGAAGGAGTACCACAGCCATACACTGAGTGGGATACCGCTCTGAAAAGAAGAATTGAAGCGGATGCTAAAGCAACCCAGACCCTCCAATGCGGCTTAATAAAAGAGGAGCTGAACCGGGTGGGTCCATTCAACAGTGCCAAGGAGCTGTGGGGGAAACTGATCAAGCTGCACAAAGGAACTTCAGACACTCGGATAAGCAAGAGAGATCTCCTCCTGAACAAGCTGTATACGATCAAGATGAACGACAACGAAACAGCAGCTCAGCTCCACGCCCGAATTCAGGAACTAATGAACAGACTACACACAATCGGTCACAAGGTAGAAAACCGTGACCTGATAAGGTACGCTTTGAATGCTTTCCCGAGAAACACCTTGTGGGCATCTATGGTAAATGCATACAAGGTTTCAAGGGACCTTTCAAAAATTAAACTAGATGAACTATTTTCAGAACTTGAATTGCATGAGCAGACTAACTGCACCCTGGCCGAGAAAGGCTTTGCCTTTATTGCAGGTAAAGCTGGAAAAGTATCCAAGAAGAAATCTCAACCTGTACCAGAGTCTGATTCAGACTCAGACTCAGAAGACGAAGGGCATCGACCTAAGCTGGTCCGACTGGCCCAGAACTACTACAAGGAATTGAAGAACCAAACCAACAGAAGGAAAGCCAGCCGAAGAAAGGATGAACCAGCTGAACCCTCAAATGAAAAGAACAAGCCCAACGTGACCTGTTACGAGTGCAAGAAGAAGGGCCACTACAAGACCGAATGTCCCAACCTGAAGGAAATAAAGAAGACGAGGAAGAAGAAGGCACTTCAAGCAACGTGTGACGAGTCCTCCTCCGAAGAAGAAGAAGAGGTCCCACAATCGAACCTGCTCGCGCTAACCGCCTCAGAAGAAATCGAGACCGAGTCAGAATCGGAACGGGACGACGGAAGACTGACATTTTCAGAGGACGGCGAAATTAAGGTAAGTGGTTTTTCTAGAAGTCAGTTAAATGAGTTAATTTCTTATCTTTCTCGAGATTTGGCGAAAGCTAAACTCCGAGTCGAATTCCTTCGACAGGAAGTTAAACTCCTGAAAGAGGGAGCTGACTCTAGATCCTTAACTGAGAAGATTCAAGAAGGAATCTCTACTCAAGTTGAAAAACTTGAGAAAGAGAACTCCTCCCTGAAAACTCAGGTTAAGGACGTTAGATCAGCTTTAGAACGATTCACTTCTGGTTCCAAGGGTCTTGACATGATTCTTGGAAAACAAAAATCGGTTCTAAATCGATCCGGACTAGGCTACAGAACCAAATCTAGACAAAGATCCTACTTTGCTGTACTGAATCAGTCCAGAAATAAAGTTCAGGCATGGGTACCTAAACTGTACCTGAACAAACAAACTGGATCAAATCAGTATTGGATCCCCAAGGACAAGATTCACATCTTACCAAACCATTATCATGGCTTTAGTCCAGGGGGAGCCAAATTGAAAACTATATTTATTGTTAGATAAAATTTAATTTTTGTTTTCAAATTGCATGTTTGCTTGTTTATTTAATTTTTGCAATTTACCATGCTTAGATTTAGGTCTGATTAGTTTAAGGACTGAACCAACTTAACTGAAATTTGAATAACATAGTATTGGGTGGAGGTGAGATGATAGTACGTTAGGGAAGCCAATTCTAATAAGGACAAGTATTCTCTACTTGGTCTCTTTAGACTGGTGAAACTAGCCGAAGCTACCGATCCAAGACTCAAACTAGTTAGACCAAAATTTTTCAAAGAATAATTTTGAAAATGAAATTTCATTGAAAGGCTTTGTCAAGGAAAGGGTTGATGATCCAATAAGGCTACGGCCAAAGAAGGCCTAGTGCTCGCCAAGACCTGGAAGCCGATTTTTGAAATTCAAATTCAAATTATTCTTTGTCAAATTTGAATCTAACACAAACTTTCAGTTAATTATAGATTCAAACATTTTTTTTAAAATCAACCTCAAAATAAACTCTTTTCAAAATTAAAGTAAGTTTTTCAAAATAAATCATAATTTGTCAAAATAATTCTATTTACCAAAACCTGTCTCACAAAACCTGTAAGGCTAAAGTGATTGCTAACCCTAGATTGGGTGAGACAGACTAGGTTGTGAAAATCAATATAAGCTATTCATGATTCTAATTGGATCCAAATCAACAAAACTCTTTATGTGTAGGAACATAAAGATTTGGACCAATGGATGTTAGATAGCGGTTGCTCCAGACACATGACTGGAGATAAATTCAAATTCACCAAACTCAAGTTCAAGAACCTAGGCTCAGTGGTATTTGGCAACAATGCTACACTCAAGTAATTGGGTCAGGTAATATTGAACTTAAATCTGACTTTGTTATTAAGAAAGTCCTTTTGGTTGAAAATTTCAAATTTAACCTGCTTAGCATAAGTCAGTTATGTGATTCTGGTTATGTAGTTACCTTCAACAATTCTAACTGCCTGATTAGAAACTTGCAAGACTCAGAAATCATGCTTAAGGGCACTAGGAAAAATAATGTTTACACTATAAACCTACCCCTAGTACCTAAATGCATGTTAACTCAGTTAGAACAATCAAACCTCTGGCATAGGAGACTAGGTCACACTAACCTAAGAATTATTTCAAAAATTACCCAACTTGGCCTAATTAAAGGTATCCCTAAAATTAAAAATCATGAAAACTTAATATGTGAATCATGTAATCAAGGTAAACAAACCAGGTCTAATCACAAACTAATCCAATCTGATCAAACTCAAACCACACTTGAGCTCCTGCACCTTGACCTATTTGATTCACATGGAGTCAAGTCACTAAGCGGAAACCGGTACTGCTTAGTAATAGTTGATGATTACTCTAGGTTTACCTGGGTTAGGTTTCTAAAGACCAAAGATGAAACCCTAAACCTATTTAATGAATTCTGTAAGTTAATTGAAAATCAAAATGATACTAAAATCAAAAGACTTAGAAGTGACTACGGGAGAGAATTTGAAAATCAACGGTTCGAGGAATTTTGTAAGATAAATGGGTATATACATGAATTTTCGTGTCCTAGAACCCCCCAGCAAAATGGCATAGTCGAAAGGAAAAATAGAACCCTACAAGAAGCCACTAGGGCTATGCTCAATGAATTCAACTTAGCTAACCAATATTGGGCAGAAGCAATTAGTATGGCTTACTACATCCAAAATAGGGTACTAATTAACAAGCGACACAACAAAACACCCTATGAATTATACTACCATAGACTTCCAAAACTACACTACCTAAGGGTCTTTGGATGCAAAGTCCATATCCTAAACACCAAGGACTATCTAGGGAAATTCCAGTCTAAGTCAATCCCAGGTATCTTCCTAGGATATTCAACCACAAGTAGAGCCTATAGGGTTTACAACAAACAAACTAAGAAAATTGAAGAAACAACAAACTTAATATTTGATGAAGAAATCAACACAAAATCTGATAATCCAGACCTAACTTCATCAAATGCTGATCAAGAAGATAATGAACCAATTGTTGAACCCTTAATTGAACCCTTGAATGAACTAAATCTTGAACCAACTTCTGAGTCAATTGAACCAAATGTTGAACCAAACATTGAACCAAACATTGAACCAAATCAACCAGCCGGACCTGAGGCTGAACCAAGTTTAAGAAAAACCAAGAAACCTAGACTTAGTCACCCAACTGATCAAATTGTGGGAGATCCAACTTTAGGAGTCATAACTAGGTCTTCCTATAGAAATCTTAGTCAGATAGCCATAATTTCAAAAATTGAACCTAAGACTATAGAGGAAGCCTTACCTGATCCTGATTGGATCATAGCTATGCAAAAAGAGTTAGCCCAATTCGAAAGAAACCAAGTCTGGGAATTAGTACCTAAACCTGAGGGTAAATCCGTCATTGACACTAAGTGGGTCTTTAGGAATAAGTTAAATGATCAAGGAGAAATAGTCAGAAATAAAACCCGCTTAGTAGAAAAAGGATTCAGTCAAGTAGAAGGGTTAAATTATGACGAAACCTATGCCCCAGTAGCTAGACTTGAGTCCATTAGGATGTTATTAGCCTTTGCATCCCATAAAGGATTCAAATTATACCAAATGGATGTAAAGTCAGCCTTTCTAAATGGATTCATTAAGGAAGAAGTCTATGTAGGATAACCCCCTGGTTTTGAGGACTTAGAAAGACCTGACTATGTTTACAAACTTACTAAAGCACTCTATGGACTAAAACAAGCTCCTAGGGCCTGGTATGAACGTCTATCAACCTACCTAACTTCTAAAGAGTTTAAACAAGGTCAAATTGACTCAACCTTATTTATTAAAACCTTAGGAAAAGAAATCTTTATTGCCCAAATCTACGTTGATGATATAATCTTTGGGTCAACCAACTCTAATTTTCTAAAAGAATTCGTGAAAATAATGGAAAATGAGTTTGAAATGAGCTTAGTTGGGGAGCTCAACTTCTTCCTAGGATTAAAAATTAAACAAACTAGGGATGGAAACTATGTTCATCAATCTAAAAACACTAAAGAGTTAATAAAGAAATTTAAAATTGATAACTCTAAAAGCATAAGTACCCCCATGGCCATAAATGTAAAAATAGATAGTGATCCTGATGGTAAACCAGTAGACCTTAAACTCTATAGAAGTATGATAGGAAGCCTACTGTACCTTACAGCAAGCAGACCTGATATCCTTTTTGCTGTAGGAATGTGTGCTAGATGCCAAACCTGTGCTAAGGAAACGCACTTAGCAACCCTGAAAAGAATACTAAGATATGTTAAGGGTACCCTAAACGTAGGGATTTGGTATCCTAGGACCTCAACCTTTGACTTGTCAGGATACACGAATTCTGATTACGCTGGTTGTAAATTAGATAGAAAGAGCACAAGTGGAAGCTGCCAACTGTTAGGAAATAGTCTAGTAAGTTGGTGCAGCAGAAAACAACACTGTGTAGCTCTATCCACAACTGAAGCTGAGTATGTAGCTTTAAGAGAGTGTGTAGCACAACTCTTATGGATGATGCACACTCTCAAAGACTTCCAGCTTAACTCACTCAAACTCAGGTCTACATTGACAATATTAGCTCAATCAACCTAACTAAAAACCCAATCCAACATTCCAGAACTAAACACATAGAAGTTAAACACCACTTTGTAAGAGATCATGTAGCCAGGGGTGAAATAGTTCTTAAGCATATAGACTCTAAATCTAACTTAGCTGACATATTCACAAAACCCCTACCTGAGTCTGAGTTCAGCTCACTAAGAAGGCAGTTAGGATTATGCTTAGTAGAATAGGTTTACTCTATTTTTGGTTTCTTTTGATTTGAAAAATCAGCTTTTAAAAATAGGTTTAAAACTGCTTTACTGAATTTCAAAATCAGTTTTTTTAAACAGTTTTTTTGCAGTTTTCGACTTAGTTTTCTTTTCAAAAACTATCCCCTTCAAAACTAGGGCTTTTTTGCAAATGGACTTAGCCTAGGCCCTAACCCTAGAATTGCATGCACCTATAGATTTAGAAGCCAGCATCTCACAAGCACCTTAGGGTACTTTTGATTGATAACCTAGAATGGGTTGAGATGCTTAGGTCTTTGCCTTAATTCAAGATGCTTTAAGTCAGTGCATCTGCAGTAATTTGGGTACTAAATACAACTTAAACAGTAATCAAGTCAAGTGTCAAGTTTAGAAAATCTAACTTGAACAGAACACTTAACTTGACTAACCCTAGCGAAAACTACAGTTTATAACAGTTAGTAAGTAGCTAATTGGGTTAGACAGAACCCTAAAAGAGATAATTGAAACTGATTTGGTTTAGTTCAAATCCTGAATTGGTTCAGTACAGCAATGCAGTTTATTTTTTCTGCTATTATGCAATTTTTTTTCTATATTTCTTTTTGATATATGGCAAAGGGGGAGAGATAGGAAAGGAGAGATTTTAAAAAAAAAATTCTAAATCCAAAATTTCAAACTCTATCCTTTATTCAAAAAGTACTTAATTCATTTTCAAAAGTACTAAGATTTTCTAAATACTTTAAACTTAAGTTTTCAAAATTTTCTCTAAGTACTTTAAACTTAAATTTTCAAAATTTTCTCTAAGTACTTTAAACTTAAGTTTTCAAATTCTCTAAGTACTTTAAAATTTTCTTTAAGTACTTTAAACTTAAGTTTTCAAAATTTTCTCTAAGTACTTAAACTTAAGTTTTCAAAATTTTGTAAGTACGTTAAACTTAAGTTTTCAAAATTTTCTCTAAGTACTTTAAACTTAAGTTTTCAAAATTTTCTAAGTACGTTAAACTTAAGTTTTCAAAATATTCTCTAAGTACTTTAAACTTAAGTTTTCAAAATTTTCTCTAAGTACTTTAAACTTAAGTTTTCAAATTTTCTAAGTACTTTAACCTTAAGTTTTCAAAATATTCTCTAAGTACCTTAAACTTAAGTTTTCAAAATTTTCTAAGTACTTTAAACTTAAGTTTTCAAAATTTTCCTAGTATTTAAAACTTAAGTTTTCAAATTTTTCTAAGTATTTAAACTTAAGTTTTCAAAAATTTTCCTATAAGTATGAATTTTCCAAAGTGCACAACCAAAATTATGTTGGAAAATATGTCTTTAAAGTTTCTGTTGAAAATTATTCTAAGTAAAATTAAATCCATCTTTAGACTTAGAAGTTAGTTTCAAAACCTCACGAACTTTTGAAAAATCTAGGGGGAGATTCCTTCCAGGGGGAGGATGTTGGAAACGGATGGCTAGAGAGGGGGGGGAGAATATAGTCAATCACTTCGACTATAAACACTTATGAAGTTTCTGCAACTCAGATATCAGTAGCACAGCGGAAAGAGTAGAAAACAGAGTGTGCAGAAAACTAAAAACAGAAACGAAAGCTAAACAAACACAACTAGCAAGATCGCTAACAAGGAGGGTTTACAAGGTTCGGGGATAACTTGCCCCTACTCCTTGGCGTGTCCTTAAGGTGGGCGATCCCTTGATCGTCGGCAGATCAAGCCCCGGTTAACAACGGATAGAAGACAACCTCCTTCTCGGTGGAGAAACCTCTCCACAGCGTTTCAATCACAAATATATGTTTAAGCACAATGAAACAATAGGAAGGATCTTACTCAAGCACTCAGCAAAGACAAGAACACAGCAAGTTTTCCCGAGCTCCACCCAGCGGCGATCTCATGCAAGGAACCCTTCCTCGTGTCTTCCCGCTGTCGGACTCCAAGCCTCTTGTTCTCTCCTTCAAGCGCTCAAGTAATGGTTGCTTCAAGAATGCAGTAGCTTGCTCAAGGTGATGAGAACTTCAGAAACACAGCAAGCAAGTTGTGGAGAACTCAAGGCGCGACAAGAAACTCAGTTCGCAAAAACCAGAACACTCCACGAAGCCTTCTCCGCCCTTTTTGTTTCTCCACTCAGCATCAGGTGACAGCATCTCCTGCAGCCTCCAGCTACCTCACTTCCAACGCCAGCTACCACTGAGCCTTCCCTGGACTTCCTGAGCTCCCTCAGCCAAGCTCCAGTCAGCGACTCCAGTCTGCAGCTCCGGCCGTTGCAACCTGAGATGGAAAACGGACAAACCTGCTCCAAGGAAAGCCTCCATTGACTTCTCCTTGAGTGTTTGAATCCTCCCCTGTCACCTGCAGCTTAATCAGAGTGTTAGAGCAGCATATCAAGCAGTAAATCAAGATTCAGAAGTGAAGCGGAGAGAATTGGATACGATCAGACGCTCTGATCGCGTCTGACAGTGCAATTTGAATTAAAGTGATCGGTCACCGGACCAATCCAGGGCTTGTGGATCGGTCACCAGACCGATCCACCTCTGTGTTGGGATTCCCAGCTCTCACGGCAACACAGCCTAATCGGTCACCGGACCGATCAGAGTGAAGCCTGATCGGTCACCAGACCGATCAGAGTGAAGCCTGATCGGTCACTCAGACCGATCAGGACATATGAACAGTAATTCTGTAATCAGATCCTAAGTCCCTGATCGGTCACCGGACCGATCCAGGGTCTGATCCGGAGGAGAACTCACTCACTGTTCGCTCCCTGATCGATCACCAGACCGATTAAGAGCAAGTCAGTGAGGAAGCTGCTTGCTCCCTGATCGGTCACCGGACCGATCAGACATCGCTGGATCGGTCACCAGACCGATCCACGAAGGAGCAGCGTGCCAATATCCCTGATCGGTCACCAGACCGATCCAGGGAGTCAAACCCAGCCCTCCAAGCTAGGGTTTCATCCACCTTAGCCCTCCAAGCTAAGGATTTTTCCATCTAACTCTCCAAGTTGGGAATTTGCACCTAACCCTCCAAGTTAGGACTTTTCACCTAGCCCTCCAAGCTAGGACTTTTCACCTAGCCCTCCAAGCTAGGACTTTTCACCCAACCCTTCCGAGTTAGAACTTCATCCAACCTAGCCCTCCAAGCTAGGCACCTGACCCTCCAAGCCAGGACTTTTCACCTAATTCTCCAAGTTGGGACTTTGCGCCTAACCCTCCAAGTTAGGACTTTTCACCTAGCCCTCCAAGCTATGACTTTTCACCCAACCCTTCCGAATTAGGACTTTCCAACACCCAGCCCTCCAAGCTAGGATTTTACACACCTAACCCTCTAGGTTAGGATTTTCCAAACCCTGCCTAATCCTCGATCAGTACTTAATCATAGTCATCATAATCATCAACCTAAACTAAAATCGGTGTCAACACCAAAACAACAATCAGGGCCAGACTGCATCAACAGAACACGATGTGCTGAAATGCAAGCATCAATCGGATGGATTCTAATCGTGCCACAGGAGCATAAGTCTCATCATAATCAAGGCCTTCAACTTGACTATAGCCCTTGGCTACTAAGCGTGCCTTGTTTCTAATGATTTCTCCCTTATGGTTCAATTTGTTCTTGAAGACCCATTTGGATCCAATAATGGAGGTCTTCTTGGGTCTAGGGACTAAGTCCCAAACTTGACTCCTTTCGAATTGACCTAGTTCATCTTGCATTGCAATGATCCAATCGGGATCATTTAATGCTTCATCAATTTTCCTAGGTTCAATTTCGGAAATTAAGGCAACTTCATTAGCCTCATTCCGGAAGAATGATCTAGTTCTAACCCCATGATGGATGTCTCCAACAATTTGGTCTTGGGGATGACTAGAGGCTAATCTACTTTGCCTAGGAGTTGGTGGTGCTTCTTGAACGGGTTCACTAGACACAAGTCCAGCCTCAGGATCCGGCTGATCAATGGGTTGTCTAGGTTCACCGTCATCAGACTCATCACCATCAACAACACTTGGAGTTTCATTCAAACTTAGTCTCCTAAGTTCAAGTTAGACTCCTTCTACATTTTCTGATTGGTCACTTGATTTTGGAATTTCTTCAAAAACCACATCAGAAGACTCTTCAACTAATTTAGATTTCTTGTTGTAGACTCGGTAGGCTTTGCTAACGAGGGAGTACCCGACTAGTATCCCTTCATCAGCCTTTGTCGTGAACTTTCCAAGGTGATCCTTGGTGTTTAGAACGAACACCTTACAACCAAACACCCTAAGGTGTTTAACCGTAGGTGGTTTCCCAAACCAAAGTTCATGGGGAGTCTTTCCTAGAAACCTATGAATGAGGACCCGATTTTGTACATAGCAAGCTATATTTACAGCTTCAGCCCACAAGTAACTCGGTAGTGAGTACTCATTGAGCATGCTTCGTGCAGCCTTTTGTAAAACACGATTCTTCCTCTCTACAACACCATTTTGTTGTGGTGTTCTAGGAGTAGAGAACTCATGCTTATAACCTCTATTTTGACAAAATTCTAAAAACCTTTGGTTTTGAAATTCACCTCCATGATCACTTTGAATTGTCTTAATGGTTGATGATTTTTCATTTTCAACTCTTCTACAAAAAGAAATGAAGATATCTAAGGTTTAGTCCTTATATTTTAAAAAGTAAGTCCATGTATACCTAGTAAAATCATCAATGATAACAAAGCAATATCTACTTCCATTCAATGATATGATGGTACTACAATCAAATAGATCCATATGAAGTAAATCTAATGCATTGGAAGTACTTACAGCGCTTTTACCTTTATGTGCAGATTTTGTTTGCTTACCCATTTGATATGCATCACAATGTTTGTCTTTCTCATACTTGATGCTTGGTAAGCCACGGACTAGTCCCTTGTTGGCCAACTTTCGGATGTTCTTCATGTTAACATGTGCTAACTTCCGGTGCCAAAGGGTGGACTCTTCTTCTCTTGACATGAGATACTTAGCAAAAGCATTAGTAGCACTTTTAAATGAAACTTGATAAATATTGTCTACTCTTGCTCCTACTAGTACCGTGTCCAAGGTGTCATGTTGTCTAACTAGACATTGACTTGGTTGGGAGTCAATTGTGTAACCCGTGTCACACAATTGACTCACACTTAGGAGATTAAATTTCATCCCCTTGACTAGAAGAACATTTGAAATTCTAAGACATTTGGATATTTGAATGTCTCCTATCCCTATGACCTTAAGACTACCATTGTTACCAAATGATACATTACCTCTCCTTTTCTTGTGAAGTGTGGTAAACAATGATCTATCCCCGGTCATGTGTTTGGAGCATCCACTATCAACGAACCAAGTTGATAGATGCTCCCCCTCAATCATAACCTACACAATTCGAAAAATAGAAGTTTTAGGTACCCAAACCTTGGGACATAAAGCATCAACTAAACATGACTTAGGCACCCATGCCTTGACAACTTTCTTTTGAGTCTTGGGTGTCCTAGATTGTCTCATATCAATCCTAGACATCAAAGACACGAATGAGGGTTCTTTGGGTCGGTAACCAATACCGGACCTATTGTAAACTGCCCTTTGGGCATTTAGGATCATATCTAGGGTCTTAGAGCTAGTTGAAAACTTCCCAAGAATATTCTTGAGCTTCTCAACTTCACTCTTCAATAATTTGTTCTCTTCTACTAGCAAGTTATCATGCAAATCATTTACTTCCTCAACCTTAGAGGATTTCAAAATTTCAATCTCATGTTTCAATGATTTAATTTCATCTTCTAACAATTAAACATGCAAATCATCAATGTCATCATCCCTAGATACCTTCAATTGATCAATTTCTAATTGCAATGCTTTAACCTTATTTTTGGACTTCTTAAGCATACTAGTTAAACATGCAATTGCTCTATAACACTTTTCAAGTTCGGGAGAAGTTACCTCTTCATCATCCGAAGATGATGAAGCCGTGTTTGAGGAACTCGAAGATTCAGCACTGCTCTCCTCTCCAAGAGCCATGAGTGTCATATGCCTAGTGCTCTTCTCCTCCTTCTCTTCATCGGATGAGCTTGAGGATGACTCATCCCAAGTGGCCTTCAAAGCCTTCTTCTTCTTCTTGGATTTTTCTTCTTTCTTTTTGGATTTCTCCTCCTTCTTCTTTAGTTTCGGGCATTCATTCTTGAAGTGCCCTTTCCTACCACACTCAAAGCAAGATGCATTAGTTTTATCAAGTTTGGATTCACTAGAGTTACCTCTACTCTTGAAGCGTCGACCCCTTCTCATCATTCTTCTCACAAAGTTCGCTATCTCGGAGGAAGAAGAGCCGCTGCCATCTTCCTCGGAATCGGACTCGGATTCGGAAGAGGATGAAGATGAAGAGACTTCCTTCTCCTTCTTCTTCTCCTTCTTCTTCTTGTTGATTTGGTCCCCTGCAACTAAGGCAATTCCCTTCTCCTTGGGGCCTTTGTTAGCCATTTCATGCAATTCTATCTCACAAAATAAATCATCTAACTTTACAATGGATAGATCCTTGGAAACTTTGTAGGCATCCACCATGGATGACCACAAAGCATTCCTTAGAAAGGCTTTCAAGACATACCTCACAAGGTCACGATTCTCGACCTTTTCATCAATCGAATGAAGCCCATTGAGGACTTCCTTGAACCGGCTATGGAGCTCACTTACCGTTTCATTCTCCTTCATGGAGAGATTTTGGAGTTGATTGAGGAACAAGTCCCTCTTTGCGATTCTTGAATCTCGGGTGCCCTCATGAAGCTCAATGAGTTTGTTCCACAAGTCCTTTGCACTTGTGAATGGACCAACCTTGATAAGTTGGTCTTTGTTCATGCCACATTGTAGAGTGACAACCGCCTTCAAGTCGGCTTCACTCTTTCGCGTTTGTTCGGCAGTCCACCTCCATGACTCAAGTTCTTTACCTTCATCATCCTTCGGAGGAGTGAATCCCTCCTTCACCGCGAACCAAGTGTAGATGTCCATCTTCAAATAATATTCCATCTTTGATCTCCAATATTGAAAGTCGGCGCCATCAAAGAATGGAGGTCGGGTGGTGGAGAAGCCTTCTCTCAATGCCATCTTGTTGATAACTCTCGGATGTTAAGCCGTAAACAGAGCCCCAAGCTCTGATACCACATGTTGGAAATGGATGGCTAGAGAGGGGGGTGAATATAGCCAATCACTTCGACTTTAAACACTTATGAAGTTTCTGCAACTCAGATATCAGTAGCACAGCGGAAAGAGTAGAAAACAGAGTGTGCAGAAAACTAAAAATAGAAACGAAAGCTAAACAAACACAACTAGCAAGATCGCTAACAAGGAGGGTTTACAAGGTTCGGGGATAACTTGCCCCTACTCCTTGGCGTGTCCTTAAGGTGGGCGATCCCTTGATCGTCGGCAGATCAAGCCCCGGTTAACAACGGATAGAAGACAACCTCCTTCTCGGTGGAGAAACCTCTCCACAGCGTTTCAATCACAAATATATGTTTAAGCACAATGAAACAATAGGAAGGATCTTACTCAAGCACTCAGCAAAGACAAGAACATAGCAAGTTTTCCCGAGCTCCACCCAGCGGCGATCTCACGCAAGGAACCCTTCCTCTTGTCTTCCCGCTGTCGGACTCCAAGCCTCTTGTTCTCTCCTTCAAGCGCTCAAGTAATGGTTGCTTCAAGAATGCAGTAGCTTGCTCAAGGTGATGAGAACTTCAGAAACACAGCAAGCAAGTTATGGAGAACTCAAGGCACGGCAAGAAACTCAGTTCGCAAAAACCAAAACACTCCACGAAGCCTTCTCCGCCCTTTTTGTTTCTCCACTCAGCATCAGGTGACAGCATCTCCTGCAGCCTCCGGCTACCTCACTGCCAACGCTAGCTACCACTGAGCCTTCCCTGGACATCCTGAGCTCCCTCAGCCAAGCTCCAGTCAACGGCTCCAGTCTGCAGCTCCGGCCGTTGCAACCTGAGATGGAAAACGGACAAACTTGCTCCAAGGAAAGCCTCCATTGACTTCTCCTTGAGTGTTTGAATCCTCCCCTGTCACCTGCAGCTTAATCAGAGTGTTAGAGCAGCATATCAAGCAGTAAATCAAGATTCAGAAGTGAAGCGCAGAGAATCGGATATGATCAGACGCTCTGATCGCGTCTGACAGTGCAATTGAATTAAAGTGATCGGTCACCGGACCAATCCAGGGCTTGTGGATCGGTCACCAGACCGATCCACCTCTATGCTGGGATTCCTAGCTCTCACGACAACACAGCCTGATCGGTCACCAGACCGATCAGAGTGAAGCTTGATCGGTCACTCAGACCGATTAGGACATATGAACAGTAATTCTGTAATCAGATCCTAAGTCCCTGATCGGTCACCGGACCGATCCAGGGTCTGATTCGGAGGAGAACTCACTCACTGTTCGCTCCCTGATCGGTCACCAGACCGATCAGGAGCAAGTCAGTGAAGAAGCTGCTTGCTCCCTGATCGGTCACCGGACCGATCAGACATCGCTGGATCGATCACCAGACCGATCCACGAAGGAGCAGCGTGCCAATATCCCTGATCGGTCACCAGACCGATCCAGGGAGTCAAACCCAGCCCTCCAAGCTAGGGTTTCATCCACCTTAGCCCTCCAAGCTAAGGATTTTTCCATCTAACTCTCCAAGTTGGGAATTTGCACCTAACCCTCCAAGTTAGAACTTTTCACCTAGCCCTCCAAGCTAGGACTTTTCACCTAGCCCTCCAAGCTAGGACTTTTCACCCAACCCTTCCGAGTTAGAACTTCATCCAACCTAGCCCTCCAAGCTAGGCACCTGACCCTCCAAGCCAGGACTTTTCACCTAATTCTCCAAGTTGGAACTTTGCACCTAACCCTCCAAGTTAAGACTTTTCACCTAGCCCTCCAAGCTAGGACTTTTCACCCAACCCTTCCGAATTAGGACTTTCCAACACCCAGCCCTCCAAGCTAGGATTTTACACACCTAACCCTCCTGGTTTGGATTTTCCAAACCCTGCCTAATCCTCGATCAGGACTTAATCATAGTCATCATAATCATCAACCTAAACTAAAATCAATGTCAACACCAAAACAACAATCAGGGTCAGACTGCATCAACAGAAGAAACAGAATTTCGTTTTTTATGTTCTGATTAACTTAACTTTTTGAACCAGGAATGCCATAAATCAAAAAGGGGGAGATTGTTGGTGCAGAAAGCACCCAAGTCGAACTTGTATTTTGATAATGGCAAAAGGGTTCAAAAGTTAAGATATAATGTTTATCTGACATGTTACTCAAGTGTGTAGGAAAAATCCTAGCGAAGGACTGCTAGGCACTTGGCGAAGGAATGCCAGGATACAAAGCCCTAGCGAAGGACTGCTAGGCACCTGGCGAAGGAATGCCAGGATACAAAGACCTAGAGAAGGACTGCTAGGCACCAGGCGAAGGACAGCCTAGTACTGAAGATCTGGCAAAGGACAGCTAGGCACCTGGCGAAAGACTGCTGGGCAAAAAGTCCAACCGGAGGAGCCGGTTGGCATTAGGTAAATTCTCCTGAGAGGAGTAGGTGAGGACGCGTTCCCCGTCGAGGGAACAGTAGGCATCGGTTCGACCTAGGGCTCCATTTTGGAGACCCAAAGTCAGAACCAAGATAGCTAAGGCTATATAAAACTAACATATTATTGCTCTATGTTATTTTGGACTAACCCTGGATGCAGGACCGAAGGAACGAGTGTCTACAGCTCAGAGAGCCTCAAAGGAGTGAGGCAATAGCTGAGTAGGGCGCCCAGAGTGTCCCGGGCGCCCCCAAGGTGAATACAAAAAGAAGTGGAGCAAATGTACGCTTCGACAGCTCATGGGCGGGGCATCCCCGTGATCCCGGGCGCCCCCATGCTCCCGGGCGCCCCGGATGGTCCGGGCGCCCCGAGCTCAAGCTAACGAAGCGGATAAGAGGCAAGCCAGTGAGAAGCCAACGGATAAGAGTCAACCCGGGCGCCCCCAGCGTCCCAGGCGCCCCCGTCAAAGTCTGATCCCGAGTTTGAAGGGATCAGAGCTGACCGAGAGGAGCTCAGATTAGATGACACGTGGGGGGCGCCCCCAACGTTACGGGCGCCCCTAGGGGCTATAAAAAGGCCCTCAACCCTAAGGCTTCAAGACAAGAATTCCTCTAACACATTCATGCTCTTCTGCTCCAGCACCCTGTCCTAGAAACCTCCCGACTCGAGATACAAGCACCGACGACGTCCCTCTGCTTCGAAAATACAATCTACTCTGGACGTCGGTAACTAAGAGCGGCTTTCTTTTAATTTACTGTACTAATCTTGTAATCTATTCCTGTAAACTTTTTGCGCATATAGAATGCCCGCAGTAAACGGTCAACGACCGTGGGCCTTGGAGTAGGAGCCGACCGTGACTCCGAACCATGTAAAATCTTGGTGTTCGCGTGTGTTTTACTTTAATTATTTCCGCTGCTAATTCTCTTTTACGAATCCGAACGTTTTACGATATTCACCCTCCCCCCCCCCCGCTCTATTGTTTCTCTCGATGCAACAGCAATCCCCACTAGAACTAACGATTCATCTGTTGTTGTGGATTTTGTCAGGACTCACCTATTTTGCAGGTTTGGGGTACCCAGGGCGATCATCAGTGATCAAGGGTCTCACTTTTGCAATAGGCACATGAAGGCGCTTTTGAGCAAGTATGGAGTGATCCATAAAGTGTCCACCCCGTATCATCCTCAAACAAATGGACAAGATGAAATATCAAATAGGGAGATTAAGCTTATCCTGGAGAAAACTGTAAGGCTAGACCGAAAGGACTGGAGTAAGAAACTTGATGAAGCGTTATGGGCCTACCGGACTGCCTACAAGACACCCATTGGGATGTCTCCCTACAGGATTGTGTATGGTAAGGCTTGTCATCTACCAGTGGAGGTGGAACACAAGGCTTATTGGGCAGTTAAAGCTTGCAACATGGACTTAGAAAAATCTGGGCAAGAAAGGAAGTTGCACCTACAAGAGCTCGAGAAACTAAGATTGGAAGCCTATGAGAGTTCACGCATTTACAAAGAAAAGACCAAGGCTTTCCATGATAAGAACATTATGAGGAAAGAGTTTCATGTGGGAGAAAAGGTGCTTTTGTTTAGATCCAGACTTAAGTGGCACCCAGGTAAGTTGAAGTCTAGGTGGGAGGGTCCTTTTGTTGTTACTAATGTGTTTCCCTTTGGTGCTATTGAGATACAGGATATGGCGGGCACTACCTTCAAGGTGAATGGACATCAATTGAAGCATTACCACGAGGGAATGGAGGGAACAAGAATGGAGAGTATGAACTTGTACCATGCGATCTACCCGACTTAGAAGGGAGTCCGTTCTTTGCTTTTTCCTTTTTATAGATACATTTTGATTTTCTCGCAATTTGCTTTGTTAGTTGTAAGTAGCACTTCTCGTACGTTTTTCCTATGCATTGGAGGAATCATGAAGTGAGAAAAATTATTTAGATCATTGAGTCATGGATATCATGCCATGGTTAGTTCTCAACTTGCATATAGTTATTGGGTGGTGAAGGATTCTAATATTGGATTGAGCATGATTGATATTGTTCCTAGAGAGGACCACTTGCTACCTACCATAGATTAATTTTTTGTGTGATGAACATTCATGCTTTGGAACTTTAGAACTTGCTCATTTCCTTTTTGGAATCATAGGGGCATATGATACATGGAATGGTAGAGCTATTCATCATGATTTTTGTTATTCTTCTTTTCATTTGCACAATCATCTTCCTCTTTTGCTATTTCTGCTCTATTCTTTTCCTCTAAGTTAGTGAAAAACTTGATGAATTAGTTGCTTGAGATGGACAAAATCTTAGGTGTGGGGGAAAAGAAATTGACCTTGGATCCAATTCTAATTGATATGAAGATTGTGCAAGTCTTTTGGATTTAATTTGGACCTAGAATGAGGAATTTAAAGGCTTCAAAGCTAAAGACAAGGTAGTTTCCAAGAACTATGTAGTGTCTTTATTTACATTCGAAAAAAAGAAAAAAAACAGAAAGAAAAAAAAAACAGAACAAAGCAGAGAAAAAAAAGAAGAAAAGAAAAAGAAAAGAAAAAGAAAAAAAAGGGAATAAGTGCAATTCAAATTCTTGGAGTAAATCTCGGAGCGAAACTAAAGTGCTGAAGCTTGAAGTAAGTCCAAGTCTCCTGAATCTGAACATTACAGCTGTTGAAAGCAAATTCCGAGCCAATTCTGTGCCAAATCAGAGAATTAGCCATCCTTCCTTTAGAAAATCAATGCCCCAACCTTCCTTGAGGCTATTGAATTAGTAATGGATGAAGAAGTTGGAAATGGAGGCATTCAAAGTTGAGGAAACGGAAAAGAACAGAATGCTGAAAAAATCTTTCAGCAACTTATGGGGCTGCTGTAGTTTGAAGAAAGACTGTATTGCTGGGCTGCAAAGGGCTTAAGCTGATGATTCTTTCACTTGAAGTGGTTGACAAAAACTTAACTACTAGCAATCCATCAGAAATGAAAAGAGGGAAGGAGAAAATAGCAAGGAAAACTGAATAAGAAGAGAAGAATTTGCTGAAATTTCTTAATCATAAACCTTGCAAAAACTTTACAAGTTGGGAATCTCCAAAGCTACAAGAAACATTTGGAAGAGCTAGAAGTGGTTAGTTTTCTGAGTTGAAGTGGTGAACAAGTGGCTAATTGTATTTAAAAGTGAGTTAGTAATTGGAAGAAGCAAAAATTCGGCAGTTCAGTATCAGACTCTGCTCAGTTTTAGCTTCTGTTGGAGCCCAGTCCGGTCTCCAGACCGTTCAGAAGGCAATCTGATCGGTCCCTTGACCGATCAACAGAGTGGCACAGCACAGAGCAGAACATTCAGCAATGCTTTTCATCAGTCCGCTAAGATACAATCAATCTGATCAGAGGCGTTTGCTTTAATGGGGTGATAAGATAAGTTCACATGCAAGCTAACTAATTCATCAAGTTTTATCATCTAATGTTTCCTTTTGCTTTGCCCTACTAAATTCTTCACTTAGTAGCAGAAATTTTCATCTTGTTTATTTTCCCTACAATTTCATCTTCTCTATTAATAAGCTCTACTTATTATATGTGTCAAATGCATTCTTTTGGAGAAAATTAGGGGGTGAGCAAGCTTATATAGTGAAGAAGCATAATGATTCTTGAGTGGAACTCCACTGCTTATTGAGTTTTGGGAGTTAGGGATAGTCCTATGAGAGTTTCATGCTTGATCTATTGACTTGGATGAATTCACCACTATCAATTGGCTAGTGTGAGATTGGAATTAATGTGGACTTGGTTCCAAAAGGCTTGATGACCTTGAATAATTGCCACTATGTGATTTCCTCCATGCTAGGTAAACTTGCATAAATCAATAAACTTGGTTTTCTCTTTTTGCTCGAGACGTGCAAAGAGTAGGTGTGGGGGAGTGATAATTAGCAATTTGATCGATAAATTTTGTGCCATTAGTGGGGAAATTTGGGGCTCTGGGGTGTATTTGTTTATGAAATGATGCATAATTATTAATAGGATGTATTTCATTGGTTAATTAATTTTCCTACATTTTCACAGTCATATTTCATTCTATTGGATATTTGGACAGCTTGTGCATCATCGAATCAAAAGGAGCACATCCGGGGCGAAGATAGATCCATAAAGAACGACATCAGACTCCAATCTCATTCTGTTGGAGCCCTGATTGGTCACCAGACCAATCATGGAAGGCCTGATCGGTCCCCAGACCGATCAGGAGGAGATGGCACAGAGGAATTCAGAATTTTAGCTACTGATCACATCCTGATCGATCCCCAGACCGATCAGGGAGGCTTCTGATCATCCCCAGACCGATCAGGGAGCATCCAGACCGATCCAGAGCCATTCAGTCCAATCAGTAGCTGTCCTGATGCGATCGGATGCGCGGGGTCATCACAACCCTCCACTTGAATCTGGTAACGACGATTGATGGAGTTTCCTTGCAAGTGATCTCAGCCACTCATCAGAGGAAATCAAGGGTGGAAAGGAGAAGTAGAAAAGGGGGTTAGGGTAGCCAAAGAAGGGGATCTAGATCTAATCGAGGGAGGAACGCAGGGGAGAGGCGATGGAGGAAGGAAGCTACTATTCGATCAGTTTCTCTGGGGATTAACAGCTTGGACAGGCCTTCTTCTTCAACTCCACAGCCCATTCCCTCTTCTACTCCGGCTAGGAAGCGATTGGCTTCATCGGAGCAGAGCTTTCTTCTACCGGACACCAAATTTCAGCTTTCTTTTACTTGTTTCTGCTTGTTTACTAGCTGTAGAACATCAGTTGCATTTCCTTTTCAATTGCTTTCGAGTTTATACATATTTTCCATTTTAGAACAGTAATCTCCAGCTTAGTTTCAAATCTCCAGCTTAGCTTATTGTTTTCACAGCTCATCTCTTGCAAAAAATTGTCCATGTTTTCAATCTTTTGATATTCGAATGCAAGATACTTGTTGAATGGCTTCAATTGAACCTGTGCTTGATGATGAAATGGATGGCCATTTAGTTAGGATCTATAGATAAACCCTTGCTGCGATTTCCTAGTTTTAGATGTTCTTTTGCTGTCCAAAACAATCAGTTAGCTTGATACTTCAAATCTGAGTAGTGAATGCTATTAGGTAGAAGTTCCTAGCTAAGTTTAATTGTTTTGTTATCTGCAACCCCAAGAAAACATGTTTTGTTTATCCAGCTTTTACTTTTCTACAATTTACTACTTTTTATAGACCGGAGAAGTGCATGCATCGTATTGGGTCCTTGAGAGACGATTTGGTTCAACTCTTACTACAAAATTGCTTGAAATGAGAAAATTAATTGAAACTGTAACGCGACTAAAACGGTTATCAATGGGCACCTTAAGAACGCCTCGGTTCTGGGACTACCGTAGCTGTCCCTACCCTAGTAGGTCGAGACTAGCTACCTCGCATTTACTTAGGGATGTGCGCATATGATGTATGTATGTGGTACAAGCCGGGGACCCCCCATGATGTTATGATTATGTTTAAGTATTTATAAGTATGATTTTCAAATAAGCATTCTTATGTTATGTGCATTTAACTTATGCATTCATTCATGTTATGCATCTATGTTTATGTTAAGAACCATGTCATGTTAAATATGTCATATGTTATGTTTAATGTTTATGCACATGTTTATGTTTAATGATATTGCATATGCTATGTTTAATGTTTATGTACATGGTTATGTTTAATGATATTGCATATACTATGTTTAATATTTATGCACATGTTTATATTTAATGATATTACATATGCTATGTTTAATGTTTATACACATGTTTATATTTAATGATATTGCATATGCTATGTCTAATGTTTATACACATGATTATGTTTTAAAGATTATGCGAATGTTAGGTGCTTTAAGTACTTACTCATGTCATATGTCCTTAATAACGACACACATATTTATGTTTTAAGTGTTTATGCTTATGTGTTTAGATGCTTTAAGTATTTATTCATGTTATATGTTTATGTCAAATGATGTAGATTTCTACTTATATGTGATGTACGGATTTTGTGAGTAAGCAAGGAGCTTACTAAGCATTTTATGCGTATAGTCTACCTTCTTATGTTGTAGATCAAACTAAAGGTTTCTAAAGAAGGGGAAGCAGCAGGAGGGTAGGTGTGTGTGTGGCAGTTGTTGGATCGAGAAAATACGATAGAGGGGGGTGAATATTGTAAAACTGTTTCGGATTAGAAAAGAGAATGCGTAGTGGAAATTTAAGACAAAAATACACGGAACACAATTGTTTTTACTTGGTTCGGAGTCACGGTCGGCTCCTACTCCAAGGCCCACGGTCCTTGACCGTTTACTGCAGCCAATTCTATAATGCGCAAAGTTTTACAGAGAATTGTACAGTAGTATTGCAGTAAAAGGAATAATTTAACTCTTCGTTACCGACGCCCGGTGTGGATGGTACTTCGGTGCGTAGGGTCGTCGTTGGCGCTAGAACCTCGAGATCAGAAGTTTCCAGAGCAGAGCGCTTGAGCGAAGAGCGTTGTGGCGTTGGAAAAGTATGTTCTGAAGCCTTGGGGGTCGAACCCCTTTTATAGTGCACCTGGGGGCGCCCTGGACGTTGGGGGCGCCCTCCACGTGCCTCTTGATCTGCAAACCCCTATTCGGAACTCGGTCAGCCCTTATCCCTCCAGGATCGGGCTCGGAGTTTAACGGGGGCACCCGGGACACAGGGGGCGCCCTGCTTGACTTGTTCAACAGGCTTCTCGACTGACTTGAATTCGATCGCTTCGTTGGCTTGGACCCAGGGCGCCTGAGGCATCCAGGGTGCCCGGGACCATGAGGGCGCCCGGGAGCTTGAGGGTGCCTGGCCCAGTGAACTTCCGAAGCACTTCTTGCTCAACTTCTTGTTTGGCTTTGACCTTGGGCGCCCGGGATGTAACGCCCCAAAATTTCCATTTTTAGTTCTTAAAGTCCTTAGAATTATTTAGAAATGGTTTAGAAATATTCTAGATATTTTTAGGAATTTTTAGAGTATTTTTATGGAATTTTCCGAGTCCGTTTGGTATTTTTGGAAAAAGAAAAAGAAAAGGAAAAAGAAAAAATTGCCAAAAATGGAAAAACAGATTTAGTGCAGCCGGTGGATTGAACCCGCGACATCCACCGAACAGCACAAGCGCCCAACCGGCTGGGCTAGGGGTATCAGCACAACAGAAGATGGTAAGACCTATAATTAAGCTGTGGTTAAGTAAATCCGATCCCAAGTGTATAAATAGAAAACTTAAAGAGAGAAGTTGGGATTTCTCTCAAACCCTTCGGCCAACACCCCTTGCGCCGACCCCTCTCCCTCTCCTCTCTTGTGCGCACGCAAATCAAGGCCAAAAGGGTCGGCCGAGACCCTTTCTCCAAGAGATAATACTATATTCGAGATCCCCGCGACGAGAGGAACGCGTAGACGTGAAGAATTCTTCGAGATCTCGAGTTTCTCCCGAGTTCTAGACCTCAATCTTGGTTGTAAGTCCAAGATATCAATGTAAGTACTGCTCACCTGCAGTAAGAGGCGGTTTTACCGCGAGAATTTCCTTTAAAAGTTGTTAAAAGAGAATTTTTCCTTTTTGCTTTAGTTTTTGCATGTGATCTTATTTCTTATATGCTTATATATGTTATTGAGTGTCCTATATGAGATTAGGGAACAAGAAAAGTTATGAGAAAAGAAAAGAAGATAAAGATAAGAAAAGAAAAGGCCAAGGCCTTAAGAAAATCCCCAAAAGTCAAGACTTAGGGATTTTAGCACGCAAGGTGCTCCAGAAAATGCCAAGGCATTTACAGATAAGAAAGAAAAGAAAGAAAAGCTATTTTATTTTATAAGGCCAGTACCCGGCGTCCAAGGGCGTCGTTAAAGAAATCCAGGTGTCCAATTCCAAGGTCTTGGCCCTGGTAGACCAAGGTCTGCTCTATTAGGATTGGTGGCTCGCTACCCCAACCTTTTAGGGAACGCGCATTCAGATGGTACTTACGTCTTCAGTGGATCCAAGTGATTAGTATTTTCAAGTATATGCTTTAGCAAAGTTTTCGAAAATACAAAAAGTTTTCAAAAGTTAAAGAATAGCTAAAATTTCAAGTTGAGCCAAGAAAAGTAAATTGAGATTTATTATTGCTTGAGTATGCATGTTTTGAGTTATACATGTTCTTAGTTTCCTTTCAAGCATATTAGTATCTCATATGATTTTCATATTGTTCTAGAAGCATGTTTGCACATTCGAGATTTTGTGAGCTAGATAGTACTTACTAAGCTTTTGCTTATAGATGCATTTCCTCTTATTGCAGATAAAGGTAAAGGCAAGCAATTCTGAAGGAAGACGACGAGGCGATGCTGAGTAGAGTGTGTGTGGTGGCTGATTATGGAGAGATCCTTGAGACGAGACAATTTAGTTATTTGAATTACATTGTTTAAGTTATTCAAATTTCAAGTTCTTGCTTATGGAGATTATTGAGTATATGAGTTTTGGATAGTTTTGCATGCTAAATTTCTTAGAGTAAAGATTCCATGTCATTTCATTTAGCATATATATCCTTATGATTGCATTGGATGAGTAGAAGTGTGAGTAGTTAGAGATATTGATACTTTGTTAGAGGGAAAGGAGTTCGTGCCAAGATAGTATCAATTTCCCTTTGAATCAAGTTTTTATTTCTTAAAAATGTTCAGAAAAGTTGCAATCACATTTCATGATGCTTTAGCAAGGTCGTAGAACATGTATTTGGTGTTATAAATTCATAGAAGTCAAGATTGGTACAAACTCTATTGTGAAAGTTTATATAAACTTGTTTAGTTTATTTTCTTCCATAAAAGTCCTAAATTCAAGTCTATGGATTCGTTTGATTGGCTAAATTGTTTAGAAAACTGATATAGAGTATAGAAATGATGTCGTAGTTTGATATGGCCCGAAATTGAAGGAATGGTGGACTTGGAAAGCAAGGGCCGAAACCTGTAAAACTGATTACAGGCGTACCAGTCGACTGCCACGTCACCAGTCGACTGGTACAGGCAGTTTAAGAAGGGTAAGGCTGTTTTTAACAGGTATTAGCTATGGGATTTGAGAAGAAAGTATGACATGGTATTATTATACATGATTGCTTAAGTTAGAATATAATTGTTAGCAGAATTTAAAAAGAAAAAAAAACAAGATTTCCGCAATTTTCTTTAGTCATGTATAAAAGTTGAGAAGTAGAGAAAAGTAACGATCCGTCTAAAGACAGTAAGAAGGCGGGTCGCTACACGGGACCTCCCGGGCGCCTAGCCCAGCTGCTGCCCCTCTCCTTTGGGGTGTTCTGAGCTACAAAAATTCGTTCCTTCGGTCCTGCATCTAGGGTTAGTACCAAACATAATAAAGCAAGAATATTAGGTTTATACAGCCTTAGCTGTCTTGGTTCTGACTTTGGGTCTCCCAAATGGAGCCCTAGGTTGAACCGACGCCTACTGTTCCCTCGACGGGGAACGCGTCCTCACCTACTCCTCTCAGGAGAGTTTACCTTTTGCCAACCGGCTCCTCCGGTTGGACTTTTACCCAGCAGCCCTTCTCTAGGTGCCTGGCAGTCCTTCGCCAGGTCTTCGACTCCTAGCAGTCCTTCGCCAGGTGCCAAGCAGCCCTTCGCTAGGTCTTCGATTCCTGGCAGTCCTTCGCCAGGTGCCTAGCAGCCCTTCGCTAGGTCTTCGATTCCTGGCAGTCCTTCGCCAGGTGCCTAGCAGCCCTTCGCTAAGTCTTCGATTCCTGGCAGTCCTTCGCCAGGTGCCTAGCAGCCCTTCGCCAGGTCTTCGATTCCTGGCAGTCCTTCGCCAGATGCCTAGCAGTCCTTCGCCAGGTCTTCAACTCCTAGCAGCCCTTCGCCAGGTGCCTAGTAGTCCTTCTCTAGGACTTCTTTCTGCACACTTAGTAACATCGTTAAATCACAAATAGTACTTAACTTTGAATCCTTTGCCAATATCAAAATAAGGTTCTATATGGTGCTTCCTGCACCAACAGCAGTGACTTGGCAGAACGATCATACAGTTGTCTTTACTCTTACTTATGGACTTATTTCTCATGGACTTAATGTTGCTACTTATAAACTGCATGTGTTAGTTCTTATGTTTGCGCTTACTACTTGTTGGAGTTGAAGTTTTTTATGATATACATGTTAGTGATATGAGAGAAGTGTCCTAAGGCAATCGCCTTATGATTGTAAACATTTATTTTAATAAATGATAATTCACTATTTGAGTGTACATGTTTGTGTATTTGATTGGGATCTTAAACTCATCTACTGAATGTCCGCAACACAACTCACAGCATAAGAGAATTTGTGATGAGATCACAACTAGTGATTATCTCTAATGTGCAATTGTGAAGTATTGAAATTATCCCTAGTCGATGAATTGATAAAAACGGACACTATCAATTCTGTTGAGACTAGCATGGGTTATTCTCTAATCAGCTGATTCTCACTGGCTGGTGACATTGGGATGTCCGGAGATAAACATGGATGCTAGTTAAGGGAACTAGTTCATTGGAGTGACTAGCTGTGAGACTTCATATGGGAATCTACATGTAGATATGTCAATGAAGATCTTACTGCGGCTTAAGTGCGATGTTCCTTTGACTTGCGGTGTTCAAGTCATCTTGGTCATGGAGACTTATACTTTGACATCTTAAGCAAGCATCTCCAAGGAGGTGTGGACCCAGGATGATCGGGTATAAGCCGAAGTGCCCGAAGATGTTTGAACAGCCTACAAAGGATTCACCACTCCTTGCGAGGAGATGTATACCCAGGCCTATCGTCGGATTGTTACTCAAAGCCTCTGGCCAGAGCATATCATGTTAAGAGTGCGAGTCTCTTAAATACATGAGAGTAATTAGAAATCCAAAGGACGAGGAAGACACTACTTGGGCTAGGTGTGACGTAGTCAGCCTAGTGGGGACTGACACCATAGACCGTGTCCTGAACCAAGTGGGTATAAGGTGGTGAAGGGAATGAGGCACGATTCATTAGAGCTGCTGAAGGGTTTCAGAATAATTTCTTCTGGGGTCAAACTGTTGATCTTTCGATTAATTGGGGATCATGATGTACTACTAGGTGCCACTCATGATCGATCTATAATTAATGGGTTAATTATAGACGACCAACATAAATCGAAAGCCTATTTAGTCACACGCAATACGAGTAATCCGAGGGATTTAAAACGAGTTGAAAATTGGATTTTCCGATCAAGAGAAACGAGTCGAATCTGAGTTAATCAGAGGCGCAATGGAAGCTAAAAATGGCTAAGTCTTTTGAAGGCTTTTTGGGCGAATTAAATGAGTTTAATTCGCGACCGGTTCGGGTTGGTTTGGCCGGCCAAAGGAGGTGCTAACCCTCCTTGTGGTGGCCGGCCATTAAAGGAGATTAAACCAATTTAATTGGTTTAATTAATAAAATAAATCTAGCGCGGTTTATTTTATAAATTATGGATAAATAAATTTGTATAAAGAAAATTTATATAAATAAATTTGTAGAAATTTATTCTTTTTATGGAAGTTAAAATAATCCATGAATTGGTTTATTTTAATTTTATAAAATCAATTATGAATTGATTTTATCATAATAAGAAAGTTTATAAATTTCTTATAAAAATTTATTCCATAATTTAAAGAGAGAAAAGAATAAGTTTTATTATAAATTGGTTTATAATAAAGACTTGGTTTAAACGGAATAATTAGTTAAGAAAATTTATAGGATAAATTTCTTATAACTAATTCCGTTTAGAGAGAGACTTAGCAAAGAGTTGCTACTATATAAAGGAACCAAAGGCTAGCCCTTTAGATCAATCAATTAATCAAGAGATTAATTAGAGCTCTCCCTCTCTCTCTTTTATTCTCTTCTCTCCTCATCTTCTTCTCCTTCACATTAGGGCCGGCGCCCCATCCTTGTGGATTAGGGCCGGCGCACACAACCATCATCCAAGGGAGTTGGCGTGAGCTTTCAAGGAGAAGGAGAACCCGAACACGAAGAAGAAGAAGCGGATAGCGACTCCTCTCTTCTCGGAATTCGATTCCGTTACTTCGTTGGTTAGTTTTCCTAATTTTTCTCTTGTCCTTCTAGTTGTGCCTTCCGAGAATCTAGTAGTTCTCGTCGGCACAAAAACTCGTGACTTTGTGAAGTCATCCCGAAGAGAACTCGGCGTGGACGCGAATAGAGGCGGAGCTTCCAAGGGACGCTACGGTTGGATCTCGTCCCTTACTTCGAGTTACGAGAGGTACTTAGTAAATTTGTTTACTATTCCGCAATATTTTATTTTATGATTATGTCAACACACCATAAGATTGCATGCTAGATACGAAGTTAAAATAATTTAGGAAATTATTTTATGCAAACTCTTCCGCTGCACGTAAAAATTTTAAATTTTACGAACTCGTATCCTTGTCGACATGCACCCGGTCCCAACAATACATGCTTAATGTAGAACTATATACTCTCTTGTTAAATATGCTATGCTATGATTCACATGCTTAAAGTAGTTTAGTTGGAAAGAAATTTACCCAATTGCATATGTCATGATTTAGTATTATTTCCACTGCTATATTTACGCTTCATATGCAATAATGTACGAAAGAAAGAAAAAAAAGTAACGCGTCGCTCACGTAAGGGGCGGGCATTACAGAGGAATTAAGAGGGGGCGTTCCGAGCTTAGGACTAACTGTAAAAGAGGATGTACCACAAGTCACAGCACTGCATGTCACAGAAGATACACAGGTGGTACCTCATCGTAGTGGGAGGGTTGTTAGACAACCTGAAAGATTCATGTTCTTGGGAGAGTCTTCGGACTTGATCCTAGGCGAACATGAACGGGATCCCTGGACCTATGACGAGACCCTCCAATATAAAGATGCAGATTCTTGACAAAGGGCAATGAATTCTGAGATAGAATCTATAGATTCTAATCACGTCTAGGAGCTAGTAGAACCACCCAATGGTATAAAAGTCATTGGATGCAAGTGGATCTACAAGAGAAAAAGAGGATCATACGGGAAGGTTGAGACCTTCAAAGCTAGGCTTGTTGCCAAAGGGTATACTAAGAAAGAGGGTATCGATTATGAGGAGACCTTTTCGCCTGTAGTCATGCTTAAGTCTATCCGGATTCTCTTATCTATTGCCGCTCATATGGATTATGAGGTATGGTAAATGGACGTCAAAACAGCTTTCCTTAACAGAAGTCTTGAGGAGACCATCTACATGAAGCAACTAGAGGGATTCATTGCGAAGGGCAAAGAGCATCTTGTGTGTAAGCTTAATCGGTCCATTTATGGATTGAAGCAAGCTTCACGATCTTGGAACATCCACTTTGATGAGGTAATCCAGTCATTAGGATTTATTCAAAGTCCGGATGAGTCATGTGTATATAAGAGATGTGACGGAAACGTAGTGGTATTTCTTGTACTATACGTAGATGACATTTTGCTTATTGGCAACAATGTCAAAGTGTTGTCAGACGTAAGGGTATGGTTGTCCAAACAGTTCGATATGAAGGACTTAGGAGACACAAGGCACATCCTTGGGATCAAAGTTATAAGGGATCGCCAGAAAAGGATGTTGTGCTTATCCCAAGTTTCATACATAGACACTGTCCTAGCTAGTTTTAGCATGGAAAACTCCAAGAAAGGTTTTCTACCTTTCAAGCACGGAATTCCTCTATCTAAGGAGATATGTCCTAAAACATCAAAGGAGATAGAGGAGATGAAGGCGGTTCCTTATGCATCGGCTGTAGGAAAGTCTCATGTATGCTATGTTGTGTATGAGACTGGATATTTGCTTTGTCATGGGAATGGTTAGCAGATATCAGAGTAACCTTGGACAGGAACATTGGACTGCGGTAAAGCATATATTGAAGTACCTGAGAAGGACTAGGGATTATATGCTGGTTTATCGGGCAGACCAATTACTCCCTGTGGGATATATGTATTCAGATTTCTAATCGGATAGGGACAAAAGTAAGTCTACCTCGGGGTATGTGTTTACTTTAGGAGGTGGAGCCATAATTTGGAGGAGTGTCAAGCAGAAATGCATGGCAGACTCCACCATGGAAGCTGAGTATGTGGCAGCCTCAGAGGCAGCCAAGGAAGCTGTATAGCTCAGGAACTTCATGATGGACTTGGATGTGATTCCTAATTTGCCCAGATCTATCACAATTTATTGTGATAACAGTGGTGCAGTTGCAAACTCGAAGGAACCACGAGCCCATAAGGCGAGTAAACACATAGAGCGCAAGTACCACCTAATAGTAGAAATCGTAAAGCGAGGAGAAGTAGTTGTCGCTAAGATTGCATCGGAGGATAACTTGGCGGATCCTTTCACTAAGGCCCTTCCGGTGAGAGCTTTTGATCGGCATGTGGAGGATATGGGAGTCAGATGTATGGCATTGTGAGGATAGTAGAGTCTTTGAGTATAAGTGGGAGATTATTAGGATGTATACTAAAAGTCTTGCCTTTTCTGTATAAACATCTGCATTTTGAAAGAGAATCACAGGATCACTGTTGCATATTTATATTAGTGTATGCATAAAGTCTAATACTTTACACTGTAGATAACATGGTGTGTGGTGTCGCATAGAAGATCATGTTATCAGTGCCTTGTGAAGTATAAGTAGAGGCTCACAACCGAGATAGAGTTGGACAAACGATCGGAATGGTGGTAGTGTAATTTGGTGTTGGTTTATCTTAATCATAGAATTACACTAGCGCACTTTGTGTGCATTGCGCAGGACCGATATAGAGGTGATCCAATTTATACTGACTTTATAATTGGATCAGACCTCGGTTTATTATGGAGTACATGCTCTGAATCCCAATATAATAACGAGCATATGTACTTAGTATTTATTTCTTTGATTTACCAATGAGCGAGATTTATTCTGCTAAATCGATAGGCCCGGTAAATTAGGAAATAATATTATTTACATGATGTGTCATTGATTATAGACGGAATCCATGTCCTGGTAGGTCGGGATGATGATGCCCCCTTGATGAGCTCATAAGGTTCATCATGTTAAATTCTGCATGTGGACTTGGTCCAACTTGATGATAAGGATAAGTGGTATTAATCAATGAGTTAGAGGTTGATTAATTAAAATTGTCAGTAATTTAAATTAATCAACGGGCATTCGATATCTTAAACACGGGGAGAAATTGTACTCATAATAGGTGGAGCTCATATGTAAATATGGGGGTTGGTGAGGTAGTTTAATGAAGAGCCTTTAGTGGAATGATTCTTCATTAATGGATCGGGTTTGGATCCATTAGCAGGTCAAGTCCCAACTCCTCCTCATGGTCCCTATTGTAGCCCTATAAATACCCCATGGAGTCATGAAACCAATTATTCCAATTGATCATCAACACTGTAATGCCCGCCTTTTTCCCACACCTTGTGGTGTGGCGAGATAGGCGTCGTTACGCTAAACATACATATGCATAAAACATCTTAATGCAGCGGAATACTTTTTTTTTCTTCTACACATGCTTAAACTTCTCATTCATGAACCTAGTGTCATTGGACTTAGCATATTAACAACATGCATGGCATCATATCATAACTTAACCATTCCATAGCTTATTCATCATCATCATAAGTAGCAAGTAACTTATCCGTAAACATAGCATCGTGAGTCTTAAGTTATTCATTAGGCGTAACCATTATAACCATAGCATAGAATCTAAGGAGGCATTCCCAAGACCCAAGACATGCAATATGCGTAACCAAAAAGGATCCTTTGCCAAGTCACCGCCACACACACACATGCTCTTGCCTCTCCTGCAGCTTCTCCTAGTAACCTCGTGCTTGATCTGCGGTACGAGGAAAATAAACTATAAGCACACAGGCTTAGTAAGACCCTTTCCTACTCACTAAAACCATACGTCACTTAAACATAAACATATCAAGTGTCTTGACATAACATAACTTTGAACATAAACTTAAACATGGTCATGGCATAAGTCATAAGCATAAGAACAACTACTTAGCATGATTCCTAACATAACCGTAGATCTAGAACATACTTAGCATGACATAAATCTTATAATACATGAACATAAGACATACTTATACATGGCATAATTCTTAGCATACATGAACATGAGACATAGCATGGCATATTTCTTAACATACATGAACATGAGACATGCTTATACATGGCATAATTCTTAGCATACATGAACATGAGACATAGCATAGCATATTTCTTAACATACATGAACATGAGACATGCTTATACATGGCATAATTCTTAGCATGCGTGAATATGAAACATGCTTACACATGGCATAAGATATGAGCATAAACACAAACATAAAATATACTTACCTTGGCGCGATGCATAACATGGATGTATGAATGAGTCGAATGCATTTACTACATAAGGATGTTTAGTTTTGAAATCATACTTTTAAGTGCTTAGCATAAACATAACATCATTGGGGTCCCCGGCTTGTACCACATACATACATCATAAGCGCGCATCCCTAAGTAAATATAAGGTAGCTAGCCTCAACCTACTAGGGTAAGGACAGCATAGTCGGTAGTCCTAGAACCGGGGCGTTCTTAAGGAGCCCATCCCTGTTGCACAGCTTCGGTAGTGCCAGAACCGTGGACAGCTTCGGTAGTCCAGAACCGGGGCGTTCTTAAGGTGCCCATCCCTTGGACCCTTACTTCGGTCCGGTACAAGCCCCATTCATAAAATAAAATAACTATGCATGCTTCATCATTCATACTTCATCATTCATATCTTATCATTCATACTTATTTCATATTATCGTTATGCCTTCATCATTCATACTTATCATTCATACTTATCATTCATACTTAAGGCATAACCATCATCTTCATTCATACTTATCATTCTTTATTCATAAAAATAGGACATACATGCATAATCATGTTTCTAGTCATAACCTTATCCTGGTTCATAAAGCTTGCATGACCATGATACATAATAAACACACACTTCATACATAATACATTTCATCTAGCATACATAATCCTAGTATTCATCATAAAACATGGATGGTAAGCTACATATAAACCTAGCACATACTACTAGGGTTCATGGCATTCATCTTAAAACATGCATATACCTTCATGAATCATAAATCCATTATAAGCATTTATCAACATACATGCATCATTCTATTTATCATAACATACTCCTACATCAATTACATATATTCATGGTATATGATCTAAATATTCATGATTAAAACTTAACCTAAAATCAACCATACAAGGTCACGTTATATAACACATAACTAAGATTTTAGTCACATGAAGATCCTTACATCATGCTTAATTATGTACTAGCATCATGGTAACTTATAAACATGCATTCTTGAGACCTTAACCCAAACCAAACCCTGGGTTTGGGTCTTGGCCGAAAGCCCTAAAGACCATGGGTCCATGGAAAATTTGCCTAGATCATGATTAACATCCCTTACCTACATGTCATGCCATAGAAAAATCATTTGAACCCTTGGTTGGACTTAACCCCAAGTCCTAGGCCTAAAACAAGGGTTGGTCGAAACCCTAGAAGGGTAACAAGCCCATGGGAAAGTTCATTTAACACCATTCTTACCCATAAGGTATCATAAGAAACATATTAATCATGCTTGGAAAGGTTGGAGTTTCCCCTAGCCCCTTGACCTTGATGTGGCCGAAACCCTAGAGGGTTGTTAGGGTGCCATAAAACTTCAAACATCATGCTTTTATACTTCACCTATCATGGGTAACCATTTGCAAATATAAAGAAAGTCTTTAACATGATTTCTAGCCCCAAACAAGGCTTGGCCGAAACTTCCATAAGCCCTAACCATGGATTTTTCCAACATATCATGCCAATAAAACTTAGATCATGATAAGTATCTTGAAAGCTATCATACCACAAGTGAGGGGGGTCTTACCTTCCTTGATCTTGCTTACAAGCTTTGAATAGAAGATAACATAAGAACCTCCTTGTCTCTAACTTTCCCTTAGTCCTTGTATCCTTGTAGGGGGGCCTTAGATCTTCAAGATGGGGCTTATGTGAACATTTCCCAAGGGAGAAGGGGGCTTGAGGTTTTCGGCTAGAAGGGGAGGAAGAAGAAATGAAGAGGAGAAGGGAAGTTGTAACTCCCTTGCCATCTTTATACCACTTTAAAAGGGGTAAGTGAAGAGTCATGGTGTCTCTTCTCTTGATGACTCTTCATTTTTCCCAAGCCTTAACTAAGATCTACTTCATTCCCTCATAGCACTCCCTTGCTAGGTGAATTGGTTAGTGCATGCTTGGTTATACAAGAGGTCCAAGGTTCAATCCTTGGTGCATGCACTAATTTCCTATTTTATTTTTATTTTATTCCCTATTATTTCGAAATTTCTTTAAAAATTCCCCCATAATTATGTTAATATTTCTCATTAAAATCTATTTATTTTTATATTAAATTCTACCTAAAATTTACCAATAATCATGGTACTAGAAAGCTCATATAAAGCTCATTAATACTTAGTTTCTCAATCTAAATGAGAAAACATGGGTTCCTAGGCTAAGGTTCATAATGATATTTCTAGGTCCTTCGGAAAATTATCTAGACATGCTTAATATTTTAAGAAAAATATTAAGAAAATTTTCCGGGTCGTTACAAACACCCTAGGCTTTTCTCTTCTCTCCCTCTCCTTCTCTCTCCTAGGGCAGCTGGCGGTGTGGAAGAGGAGATGACTTCCTCTTCTGTTCTTCTCCCTTCTCTTCTCTTTGTTGTGGGTGCAAGGAAGAAGAGCATCTCCTTCTCTTCTCTTGGCCGGGATGATCACGAGAAGTAGAGGAAGGGACAGCCGACGGTGAGGAGAGGAGAAGTGGTGCTTGGTGCGCCGGCGGGAGGGAAGTGCAAGGTGGCCGGTTAGGGTTGTTAGAGAAGAGGATTGATCTCTTCTTCTTCATCTCCTCTAGCTTCCTCTCCTTTGATACCTTGTGGTCAACACTCAGTGGTGGTTGGAGGTGCTCGGCGGCGCTCGGTGGAGGGGAGGAAGGTGTCGGCGGAAACCCTAAAAGAAGTGTTTGGTTAGCGCAAGGAAGAAGGAAGAAGAAGGGATTGTTTGGAATGTAACGACCCGGAAAATTTTCTCAATATTTTTTCTTAAAATATTGATCATGCCTAGATAGATTCTCGAGGAACATAGGGGTACTAGTATAAACCTTAACATGATGATCCATGAATTTCGATATAGAATAAGAAGCTAAGTGCTAATGGGCCTTACATGGGCTTTTCTAATACCATGGTTATTAGTGGAGTTTAGGTAGAATTTAATATAAATAGAAATGGGTTTAAATTAGGAATATTAGCACGGCTATAGGTAGGCCTTAGGGGGTATGGCCGAAAATAGAGGAAAAAAAATAAAGTAAAATAAAATAAAAATAAAGTGCATGCACCAAGGATTGAACCTTGGACCTAGTGTAACACCATGCATGTACTAACCAATTCACCTAGCAAGGGAGTGCTAGTAGAGAATGAAGCAGATTTTGGTTAAGGCTTAGGGAAGTGAAGAGTCATCAAGAGAAGAGGCACCATGACCCTTCACTTGCCCCCATTCATGTGGTATAAAAGAGGGGATGAGAGAAGAGGAGACATAGGAGTTACTCTTTTCTTTCTTTCTTCCACCAAAGCCATTCCTCTTCCTCTTCTTCCTTCTCCTAGCTGAAACCCACCAAGGCTCCTCTCCCTTGGAAAAGCTTCACAAGGGGACTTTCTCTTGAAGGTTCAAGGCTCCTACAAGGCTACAAGGGCTAAGGGTGATCAAGGGACAACAAGGTCTTCATCATCTTCTCTATTTAAGGTCTAAAAACCAAGTCAACAAGGGTAAGACTCCCTCACCTGTGGTATAATAGTTTTCAAGTTATTTTCATGATATAAGAAATTGGTTTGGACTATATGTTGGAAAAAAAACTAGGGTTAGGGCTTTCAAGGGTTTCGGCCACCATATGTTTCCATGGTTAGGTTTGGATCTAACTCTCTCATGATGTTTCTTATGTTTTCTCATGTTGTAAGGGATGTTAATGGGGGTTTATGTGAAAGTTTTTCCATGATCTATGGCCCTTGTAACTTTCGACCAAGTTAGGTTTTAGGGCAAGGGGTTAGGGTTAACTCCAAGCAAGGGTTCTAATGGCTTCCTATGGTATTATATGTAGGGTATTAGATTAAATTGGGAATTTTATGAATGTTTCCATGTGCTTGTGACCCTTTTAGAGTTTCGGCCAATGCATGATTTAGGGCTAGGACTTAGGGTTAAATCTAATCAAGGGGTCCAAATGGTGTCTATGGCATGGTATGTATTGTGTTGGATGTTAATCATGACCTATGTGAATTTTCCATGGACTTATGGTCCTTTAGAGTTTCGGCCAAGACCCTAATCTAGGGTTTGGTTTGGGTTAAGGTCTCAAGGATACTTGATTATAGGTTATTATGTGTAAGTATATGGTTAAGCATGATGTAAGGATCTTTATGTTACCAAAACCCTAGCTTCATATGTTATGTATCATGACTTCGTATGTTTAGGTTATATGTTATGTTTTATTCATGAATGTTTTAACCATATACCATGAACATATGTATTTGATGTAGGCCTCATGTTATATAGAATGATGCATGTATGTTGTTAAATGCCTATAATAGATATATGTTTATGAAGGTCTATGCATGCTCTATGATGAATGCCATGAACCTAAGTAATGTAGAATGTCATGAACCTAAATAGTATGTACCTTGTTCATAAGAATTTCACCCATGCATGCTCTATGATGGATACTATGATTAGACAATGTTTATGCCTTAAATACGAATGATAAGTATAAATGATGAAGGCATAATGATATTATGAATTAAGTATGAATGATGAAATGCCAAGTATGATTTATGTCATGATGAGGGATGGGCACCTTAAGAACGCCTCGGTTCTGGAACTACCGTAGCTGTTCCTACTCTTATGCTATGCTTCATGAAACAAGATTATGTTTATGTCATGTATGTCTATGAATGATGAAGCAGGCAAAGTTATTTTACTTTATGAATGGGCTTGTACCGGACCGAAGTAAGGGTCCAAGGGATGGGCACCTTAAGAACGCCTCGGTTCTGGACTACCGTAGCTGTCCACGGTTCTGGGACTACCGAAGTTGTCCAACAGGGATGGGCACCTTAAGAACGCCTCAGTTTTTGGAACTACCGTAGCTATTCCTACCCTAGTAGGTCGAGGCTCGCTACCTCGTATTTACTTAGGGATGCGCGCTTATGATGTATGTATGTGGTACAAGCCGGGGACCCCAATGATGTTATGATTATGTTTAAGTATTTATAATTATGGTTTTCAAATAAGCATCCTTATGTATATGCATTGACTCATGCATGCATTCATGTTATGCATTATGACATGTTAAGTATGTTTATGTTTATGTTCATGTTAAGAATTATGACATGTTAAGTATTGTTGGGAATGAGATGGCTAGAGAGGGGGGTGAATATAGCCAATTACTCCTTCTTGAGGAGTTATCAAATTTCTGCACTTGAACTATCAGTAGCACAGCAGAAGTATGAAAATAAAACTTGCAGAAACTTAAACCAAAACCTAACTAGCAAGATCGCTAACAAGGAGATTTTACAAGGTTCGGGGATAACTTGCTCCTACTCCTTGGCGTGCCCTTATGGTGGGCGATCCCTTGATCGTCGGCAGATCAAGCCCCGGTGAAACCGGATATGAAGCAACCTCCTTCTCGATGGAGAAACCTCCCCACAGTGTGTTTCAAACAATGATATAGAATGAGCACAAAGAAACAACAAGAAGGATTTTACTCAAACACTTAGCAAGGACAAAGACACAGCAAGCTTCCCTGAGCTCCACCCAGTGGCGATCTCACGCAAGAACCCTCTTCGTGTGTTCCCACTGTCGGACTCAAAGCCTCTTGTCTTCTCCTTCAAGCGCTCAAGTATGATGTTTGCTTCTCAACAGCTTGCTCAGAATGATTGAAGAACTCAAGAACAGCAAGCTTGTCACGCAGGAACTCAGAAGCACTAAAACTCAAGTCGTTCTTCTCAACTCAACTTCTCTCGTTCCTTTTTGTTTCTCCGCCAAGCGACAGGTGATCTCATCTCCAGCAGCCTACCGCTGCCTCACTGCCAACGCGCCAGCTACACTGAACCCTAACTGAACTTCCTGAGCTCCCTCAGCCAAGCTTCAGTCAGCAGCTTCAGTCCTGCATCCAGCCGTTGCAACCTGTGTGGAGAAAGGGACAAACCTGCTCCAAGGAAAGCTCTCTTTGACTTCTCCTTGAGAGTTTGAATCCTCCCCTGTCACCTGAAACTCAATCAGAGTATTAGAGCAGTAAATCAAGCAGCATATCAAATATCAGAGAGAAGTGGCAGCGAATCGGTTGTGTTCAGACGCGATCAGAGCGTCTGACAATGCAATTTGAATTAAAGTGATCAGTCACCAGACCGATCAGAGAGCCTCCTGATCGGTCACCAGACCGATCAGGCTGGTTCCAGACCGATCAGGCTCCGTCCTAATCGATCCCCAACGCTCAATCAGAAATTGTGATTTCTTTGAGATTCCCCTGGACCGATCACCAGACCGATCCACCTTTATATTGGGCGATTTCTGAGTCTCGCAGGCTAAGCCCTCTGATAGGTCATCGGACCGATCAGGAAGACTCCTGATCGGTCACCAGACCGATCAGAACCTTACCAGACCGATCAGGCTCCGTCCTGATCGATCTTAGAGAGGAACCTGCGACACATGATCGTTCTCCGGAACGATCTGCACAGTGATCCTGATCAGTCACCAGACCGATCAGGAGCAGTTCAGCAAGAGAACTCAACCTCACTGCTTGCTCCCTGATCGGTCACCAGACCGATCAGGAGCCAGTCAATGGGTGAAATGCATACTCCCTGATCGGTCACCAGATCGATCAGGAGCAACACAGTAGGTTCCCAACCTCACTGTGTGCTCCCTAATCGGTCGCCCGACCGATCAGTCATCGCTGGATCGGTCACCAGACCGATCCACGAAGGAGCAGCGTGCCAAAATCCCTGATCGATCACCAGACCGATCCAGGGACTCAAACTCAGCCCTCCAAGCTAAGTTTCCATCCACCTTAGCCCTCCAAGCTAAGGATTTTCCATCTAACTCTCCAAGTTGGGAATTTGCACCTAACCCTCCAGGTTAGGACTTTTCACCTAGCCCTCCAAGCTAGGACTTTTCACCTAGCCCTCCAAGCTAGGACTTTTCACCCAACCCTTCCGAGTTAGAACATCATCCAACCTAGCCCTCCAAGCTAGGCACCTGACCCTCCAAGCCAGGACTTTTTCACCTAATTCTCCAGGATGGGAATTTGCACCTAACCCTCCAGGTTAGGACTTTTCACCTAGCCCTCCAAGCTAGGACTTTTCACCCAACCCTTCCGAATTAGGACTTTTCCAACACCTAGCCCTCCAAGCTAGGACTTTTCCAAACACCTAGCCTCCCAGACTAGGATTTTCAACACCTAACCCTCCAGGTTAGGATTTTCCAGCACCTAGCCCTCCAGACTAGGATTTCTCATACCATGTCTGATCCCCGATCAGGACTTCTTCATAATCATCATAATCAACCCAAACTAAAATCGATGTCAACACCAAAACAACAATCAGGGCCAGTCTGCATCAACAATCTCCCCCTTTTTGTTGTTTGACAATCCGATTTTAAGTTTAGGGATTTCAATCAATATTCCAACTTTAGAATCATAGGGGAATCCAGATCCTCCCCCTACAACATGGTCATTCTAAACTTAACCAATCCACACTCTCCCCCTTTGTCGAACACCGAAAAAGAGCTAGAGGGGCTGTTAAGTTTAAACAAACTCCCCCTCAACCCTAGGGGTATCTCAAATCAACAAAGATGTAATAGTTTGTGGAATAATCATACGACCGCATGTGAAAAGGTATCATAAGACATAGCAAGCACATGCATCATATGCGTATGAAGTATAAGATCGCAGAACATGCCATAATATTCATAAGTATCAAGTAAACATGGCAGTGTAAGCATGAACATGGCAATGGATCAATCATGCAGATCATAGGCATATAAACAACATGACATCAACAATAGTAGATAAGCATGGCAGGTAAAAATATAGATAAGTCAAAGCATGAAAACATCCGAACACGTAGCAAAATATGTGTGACTTGAGGTCACAACAACAAAGCCAGAGGGCATACAGCCCAAAAGTATCATAGTCAAATACACAGATCATGATAAAACAGCAGATATCCGAGCTCAAGTGTCAGTAGGAGGGTCGTCATCGCGCATAAGGTCGTCCATCGTAGCATCAGTAGGAGCCAAGGACCCTGGTGTAGTACTCACAAAAGGTGCACCTCCAGGAAATGTGTGGCTACGCCACTCATCATACCATGTCTGCTGGAGTGTGCGGGTCCCTGAGTCGTCGGTCTCGATCCGGGTCAGTCTGTGCTCAATAGAGCTGAATCGTGATCGGGTCTCCTCGCGGTAAGCCTCGCGCAACTGAAAATCCTGCTAGAAGGTCTGATCCAGCTTCGCGATCTGCCACCGAAGATCTGGCTCCGGCTCGTCGTCATACTCGTCGTCAGCAGGAGGAGCATCGTGTGGTGCCTGAAAATGTGGTACTCCGCCAGGTAACTCACCGAGACCTCGTCCATCCTTCCACACCAACACCCCATCTCGCTCACGAATGATCATACCAGACTTTGCAAAGGCTCGCCGACCCAAACGACAATCTTGCTTAACCATGGGCACGGTCCTGCCTTTGGTGACATCAACACCGACTGACATAAGCCAATCAGTGATGATGTGACCAAACGGCATATAGACCGTGCGACGACTCTGCTCACGATAGGATAGGATGGACTGGAAGATGCTCTCCATAATGTCGAAGTCCATCCGGCAATGCATGCCGTAGAGCATGAGGCAGTGGTAGGGTCGGATTTCGGCCAACGGCTTTGAGGTGATCGGTAAGATGCAATTTGTGATAATCTTGAAAAGAACATAGTCAGTCGGAGCAAGACGGAGAGCTGCAAAGGTAGGAAACACTGGACCCAACTCATCAAGCCCCGCAGGGTGAGGGTGACCAAAGAAGTGTTGATAGATAGAATCGGGGGTCGTATCTGTGAACGGGGCCAACAGAGGATCAGGAAGCTCCGGATAAATCGAATAGAGATTAGGAGATCGTCGACCACCCAAGTACTCAGCCAGAATCTCGTATGAGAAATCGAGGTTCATCCTCCCAACACGAGTAGTGAACTCGAATCCCCCTTGAGGACCTTGTTGGAGGTTGTTGTAGAATTCAGATACAAGGTCATAGTTTATGGTCCGTTCCAGGGAGAGAAGAAAACCCAGATTGTAGTAAGTGACAATCTCCATAACCGAGGGGCAGTACTCCGTTAGAAAAGAAGCATCAATGGATCTGCAGGGTAACAGTTTGAATGTCCTAGCTTGAAAGGCCTGTTTACAGGCCGCATTTGGGAACCTGGAGCTAGAAGAAGGTTGTGGCCTTCTGGAAGGTGCAGACGATGAGGGAGTTTTCCTCCTTGAACTACCCTCCATAACCTCCTTTCCCTTAGAAGATTTTCTAATGAGGTGTGAATGGATCATGACACATAGATTGAAGCACAAGAATTGATCATGAGATGAGACCCAATCAAAAGATAGATCAAAATATTGGTCATTTGGTCGGAGTGGGAGGTCACGGCAAGAAGTAGGTCACGGCACAACAGCAAGAACAAAAGCTATGGTTAGCTTCATATCCATACAATCTGTAAAGAGATTTATAGAAACAATAATGAGTCAACGCTTACTTAGGCGCCATGGCTTCTCACAGTTGAGAGAGGCCTGCTCAATGAAGACTCGGATGCAGAGAGAGCTCGCCGGAAGACACCAGACGGATTCTCCGCAAGGGTTCGCACGCACGAAGTGGGAGAGATGAAGGAAAGTGCTCTCGCTCAAGAAGATCACGCAAATGAGGAGTTTCGGCGCTAGGGTTCAGGAAAACGAAGATTTGGAGAGAGTTAATCGGTTGGTGGATCGGTCCACCAACCAAAATTTAATGCGTTTGAACGGATCACCGTTCGATCAGATCGCACCCAGACCGATCAGGCTATAGCCTGATCGGACTGGACTGGTCCTGATCGGTCGGATGACCAATCAGTAGCGAGCCTGATCGGTCGGGTGACCGATCAGGATACGATCAGTAGGGTCCGGAGAGAAAACTCTGAGCTCCCTAATCGGTCTGTGGACCGATCCCCACAGGGTGTCAGATCGGTCGGGAGACCGATCCAGGCTAGCTCAGAACACTTAATCAGATTTCGGGAGATCACGGCTTGCCTCGCAGATCGGTCTGTGGACCGAACACCACAGGAAGGGGCTAGATCGGTCCAGGGACCGATCAGCCCTATGCCTGATCGGTCTGGTGACCGATCAGGATTCCTGATACAAACTGAAATGTTCAGTTTCAGAACTTCTGAAATTTTCAAAAGAAATCTGATGAACTTTGTCGAACTTAGACATGATTTTCTGACTAAAATTGATCCCTGAACAAGAATCAAAAGTCCTTATAGGTTCAACAAACACTTTGACCCATCCTAATGGAGTCAAACTCAACCATCAATCAATCAAGCAAATTCAAACAAGTTTTTACTCCAACTTCAAGTTTCCAATCATGTTGCCTTGATTGGAATGTCCAAGTATGATCATGGAGCCATATACACATATGTTATGCAATGGTTTTCCCCATACTTGGTCACCACCGTGATTATTATCTCGTCAACTTAATTTCTCAAGTGATGCAATGACATTTGAGAAATTGAGTTGAACCTAACATCTCACCCCATATCTAGCAAACAAAAACATTTTGGTAACCCATATAGTTTGTGTGAGATATTCCCAAAGTTACCCAATTGTTCCCTAACAATTTGAAATAATCATGAAGGGTTTTGAATACAATTTGAGGATCATGAAGCGCGACACATTCCCAATTCCCGTCTAAGGAAACTAAATTCACTCTCGGGAAGTGGTTTAGTGAAAATGTCAGCTAGCTTTGACTTTGACTCCACATGTGAGAGTATGATGTTCCCCCTAGCTACATGATCTCTAATGAAGTGGTGTCTTACTTCAATATGTTTTGTCCTAGAATGATGGACCGGATTCTTGGTTAAGTTGATTGTGCTAATGTTATCACATAACACTTGCACA
>JAGFNQ010004716.1:92686-217362 GCA_024364735.1 Boesenbergia rotunda
CTTGGTGTTGGTGGTGCTTAACAAAGTTCACTAGACACAAGTTCAGCCTCAGGATCCGGCTGATTAATGGGTTGTCTAGGCTCACCGTCATCAGACTCATCACCATCAACAATACTTGGAGTTTCATTCAAACTTAGTCTCCTAAGTTCGAGTTGAACTCCTACTTCATCTTCTAATTGGTCAGGTGATTTAGGAATTTCTTCAAAAACCACATCAGAAGACTCTTCAACTAATCTAGTTTTCTTGTTGTAGACTCGGTAGGCTTTGCTAACTAGGGAGTACCCGACTAGTATCCCTTCATCAGCCTTTGCCGTGAACTTTCCAAGGTGATCCTTGGTGTTTAGGATGAACACCTTACAACCAAACACCCTAAGATGTTTAACCGTAGGTGGTTTCCCAAACCAAAGTTCATGAGGAGTCTTTCCTAAAAACCTATGGATGAGAACTCGATTCTGCACGTAGCAAGCTGTATTTACAGCTTCGGCCCATAAGTAACTCGGGAGTGAGTACTCATTGAGCATGCTTCATGCAGCCTCTTGAAGTACACGGTTCTTCCTCTCTACAACACCATTTTGTTGTGGTGTTCTAGGAGTAGAGAACTCATGCCTATATCCCTTAACTTGACAAAATTCTAGAAACCTTTGGTTTTGAAATTCACCTCCATGATCACTTCTGATCGTCTTAATTGTTGATGATTTTTCATTTTCAACTCTTCTACAAAAAGAAATAAAAATATCTAAGGTTTGGTCCTTATGTTTTAAAAAGAAAGTCCATGTATATCTAGTGAAATCATCAATGATAACATAGCAGTATCTACTTCCATTCAATGATATGATAGTGCTACAATCAAATAGATCCATGTGAAGTAAATCTAATGCATCGGAAGTACTTACAGCGCTTTTACCTTTATGTGCAGATTTTGTTTGCTTACCCATTTGACACGCATCACATAATTTATCTTTTTCATACTTGATGCTTGGTAAGCCTCGAACTAGTCCCTTGTTGGCCAACTTCCGGATGTTCTTCATGTTCACATGTGCTAGCCTCCGGTGCCAAAGTGTGGACTCTTCTTCTTTTGACATGAAACACTTAGCAAGAGCATTAGTAGCACTTTTAAAAGAAACTTGATAAATATTGTCTACTCTTGCTCCTACTAGTACCGTGTCCAAGGTGTCATTTTATCTAACTAGACATTGACTTGGTTGGAAGTCAATTGTGTAACCCGTGTCACACAATTGACTGACACTTAGGAGATTAAACTTCATCCCCTTGACTAGAAGGACATTTGAGATTCTAAGACATTCGGATATTTGAATGTCTCCTATTCCTATGACCTTAAGGCTACCATTATTACCAAATGATACATTACCTCTACTCTTCTTGTGAAATGTGGTAAACAATGATCTATCCCCGGTCATGTGTTTAGAGCATCCACTATCAACAAACCAAGTTGATAGATGCTCCCCCTCAATCATAACCTACACAATTCGAAAAATAGAAGTCTTACGTACCCAAACCTTGGGACCTAAAGCATCAACTAAACATGACTTAGGCACCCATGCCTTGACAACTTTCTTTTGGGTCTTGGGTGTCCTAGATTGTCTCATGTCAGTCCTAGACATGAGAGATACAAATGAGGGTTCCTTAGGGCGGTAACCAATACCGGCCCTATTGTAGACTGCCCTTTGGGCATTGAGGATCATATCTAGGGTCTTAGAGCTATTTGAGAATTTCCCAAGAATATTCTTGAGCTTCTCAACTTCACTCTTCAATGATTGGTTTTCCTCTACTAACACTTTATCATGCATATCACTGATTTCCTCAACCTTAGAGGATTTCAAGCTTACAATCTCATGTTTCAAAGATTTAATTTCATCTTCTAGTAATTCAACATGCAAGTCATCAATGTTATCATCCCTAGAAGCTTTCAATTGATCAATTTCTAATTGCAATGCTTTAACTTTGTTCTTGGATTTCTTAAGCATACTAGTTAAACATGCAATTGCTCTATAGCATTTTTCAAGCTCGGGAGAAGTTACCTCTTCATCATCCGAAGATGATGAAGTCGTGTTTGCGGAGCTTGAAGATTCACCACTGCTCTTCTCTCCAAGAGCCATGAGAGCCACTTACCTTGTGCTCTTCTCCTCCTTTTCATCGTCGGATGAACTAGAAGATGACTCATCCCAAGAAGCCTTCAAAGCTTTCTTCTTCTTCTTGGATCTCTCTTCTTTCCTTTTGGATTTCTCCTTCTTCTTCTTAAGCTTAGGACACTCATTCTTAAAATGCCCTTTCCTGCCACACTCAAAGCAAGATGCAGTATTCTTATCAAGTTTAGATTCACTAGTGTTACCTCTACTTCTGAAACGTCGGTCTCTTTGCATCATCCTCCTCACAAAGTTGGCCATTTCGGATGAAGAAGAGTCACTGCCATCTTCCTCGGAATTGGATTCGGATTCGGAAGAGGATGAGGATGATAAGACCTCCTTCTCCTTCTTCTTCTCCTTCTTCTTCTTAGTGACTCGATCCCCTGCAACTAAGGCAATCCCCTTCTCCTTGGGGCCTTTGTTAGCCATCTCATGCAATTCCATCTCACAAAATAAATCATCTAATTTCACAATAGATAAATCCTTGGATACTTTGTAGGCATCCACCATGGATGACCACAAAGCATTCCTTGGAAATGCTTTCAAGACGTACCTCACAAGGTCGCGATTCTCGACCTTTTCATCAATTGAATGAAGTCCATTAAGGACTTCCTTGAACTGGCTATGAAGCTCACTTACTGACTCATTCTCCTTCATGGAGAGATTTTGGAGTTGATTGAGGAACAAGTCCCTCTTGGCAATTCTAGAGTCTCGGGTGCCTTCATGGAGCTCTATGAGTTTGTTCCACAAGTCTTTTGCACTTGTGAAAGGACCAACCTTGATGAGTTGGTCTTTGTTCATGCATATTGTAGAGTGACAACCGCCTTCGCGTCGGCTTCACTCTTCCTTGTTTGTTCGGCAGTCCACCTCCATGATTCAAGTTCTTTGCCTTCATCATCCTTAGGAGGAATGAATCCCTCCTTCACCGCGAACCACGTGTGGATATCCATCTTCAAGTAGTATTCCATCTTTGATCTACAATATTGAAAGTCGGCGCCATCAAAGAATGGAGGTTGGGTGGTGGAGAATCCTTCTCTCAAAGCCATCTTGTTGAGAACTCTCGGTTGTTAAGCCGTAAACAGAGCACCTTGCTCTGATACCACTTGTTGGGTACGAGATGGCTAGAGAGGGGGGGTGAATATAGCCAATCACTTCTTCTTTGAAGAGTTATCAAATTTCTGCACTTGAAGCTATTAATAGCACAGCGGAAGTATGAAAACAAAACTTGCAGAAACTTAAACCAAAACCTAACTAGCAAGATTAGCAAGATCGCTAACAAGGAGATTTTACAAGGTTCGGGGATAAATTGCCCCTACTCCTTGGCGTGCCCTTAAAGTGGGCGATCCCTTGATCGTCGACAGATCAAGCCCCGGTAATCACCGGATATGAAGCAACCTCCTTCTCGGTAGAGAAACCTCTCTATAGTATGTTTCAAATAAGGATATAGTTTAAGCACAAAGAAACAACAAGAAGGATCTTACTTAAACACTTAGCAAGGACAAAAACACAGCAAGCTTCCCTGAGCTCCACCCAGTGGCGATCTCACGCAAGAACCCTTCTCCGTGTCTTCCCACTGTCGGACTCCAAGCCTCTTGTCTTCTCCTTCAAGTGCCCAAGTATGATGATTGCTTTTCAATAGCTTGCTCAGAATGATTGAAGAACTCAAGAACAACAAGCTTGATGTGGAACACAACTCAGGAACTCAAGAGCACAAGGATCAAAAAAATCGTTCTTGAACACCACAACTCTCGTTCCTTTTGTTTCTCCGCCAAGCGACAGATGATCTCATCTCCAGCAGCCTACAACTGCCTCACTGCCAACGCGCCAGCTACACTGAACCCTAACTGAACTTCCTGAGCTCCCTCAGCCAAGCCTCAGTCAGCAGCTTCAGTCCTGCATCCAGCCGTTGCAACCTGTGTGGAGAAAGGGACAAACCTGCTCCAAGGAAAGCTCTCTTTGACTTCTCCTTGAGTGTTTGAATCCTCCCCTGTCACCTGAAACTCAATCAGAGTATTAGAGCACCAAATCAAGCAGCATATCAAATATCAGAGAAAAGTGGCAGCGAATCAGTTGTGTTCAGACGCGATCATAGCGTCTGACAGTGCAGTTTGAATTAAAGTGATCGGTCACCGGACCGATCAGAGAGCCTCCTGATCAGTCACCAGACCGATCAGGCTGGTTCTAGACCGATCAGGCTCCGTCCTGATCGATCCCCAATGCTCAATCAGAAATCGTGATTTCCTTGAGATTCTCCTGGACCGATCACCAGACCGATCCCAGGTCGTGGATCGTTCATCGGACCGATCCACCCTTATATTGAGCGATTTCTGAGTCTCGCAGGCTAAGCCTTCTGATTGGTCACCGGACCGATCAGGCAGCCTCCTGATCGGTCACCAGACCGATCAGACTGGCTCCAGACCGATCAGGATCCGTCCTGATCGATCATAGAGAGGAACCTGCGACACTTGATCGTTCTCCGGAACGATCTGCACAGTGATCCTGACCGGTCACCAGACCGATCAGGAGCAGTTCAGCAAGGGAACTCAACCTCACTGCTCGCTCCCTGATCGGTCACCAGACCGATCAGGAGCCAGTTAATGGGTGAAACGCATACTCCCTGATCGGTCACCAGATCGATCAGGAGCAACACAGTAGGTTCCCAACCTCACTGTGTGCTCCCTGATCGATCTGGTGACCGATCAGGGAGTATGCGTTTCACCCATTAACTGGCTCCTGATCGGTCTGGTGACCGATCAGGGAGCGAGCAGTGAGGTTGAGTTCCCTTGCTGAACTGCTCCTGATCGGTCTGGTGACCGATCAGGATCACTATGCAGATCGTTCCGGAGAACGATCAAGTGTCGCAGGCCCGACCGATCAGTCATCGCTGGATCGATCACCAGACCAATCCACGAAGGAGCAGCGTGCCAGAATCCCTGATCGATCACCAGACCGATCCAGAGACTCAAACTCAGCCCTCCAAGCTAAGTTTTCATCACCTTAGCCCTCCAAGCTAAGGATTTTCCATCTAACTCTCCAAGTTGGGAATTTGCACCTAACCCTCCAAGTTAGGACTTTTCACCTAGCCCTCCAAGCTAGGACTTTTCACCTAGCCCTCCAAGCTAGGACTTTTCACCCAACCCTTCCGAGTTAGAACATCATCCAACCTAGCCCTCCAAGCTAGGCACCTGACCCTCCAAGCCAGGACTTTTTCACCTAATTCTCCAGGATGGGAATTTGCACCTAACCCTCCAAGTTAGGACTTTTCACCTAGCCCTCCAAGCTAGGACTTTTCACCCAACCTTTCTAAATTAGGACTTTTCCAACACCTAGCCTCCCAGACTAGGACTTTTCCAAACACCTAGCCTCCCAGACTAGGACTTTCAACACCTAACCCTCCAGGTTAGGATTTTCCATCACCTAGCCCTCCAGACTAGGATTTTTCATACCATGCCTGATCCCCGATCAGGACTTAATCATAATCAACATGATCAACCTAAACTAGAATCGATGTCAACACCAAAACAACAATCAGGGCCAGACTGCATCAACACAACCAAGAGTGGAACAGTGCCCGTCCTCCAGACTAGGATTTTTCATACCATGCCTGATCCCCGATCAGGACTTAATCATAATCAACATGATCAACCTAAACTAGAATCGATGTCAACACCAAAACAACAATCAGGGCCAGACTGCATCAACACAACCAAGAGTGGAACAGTGCCCGTCCACCACTATTCTCCGCGCGAGAACTTCAATATTTGGAGAAGTCAAATGGAGTCCCTTCTGAAAGCCCACATGGACTTATGGTTGATCATCCAAATGGGGTTTAGATTCCCCACAGAAGATGGGATAGCACTCGCCTAGGATAAATTGGATGAACCAACACTCAACATGATCGAGACAGATGCAAAGGCGATTGCAATCCTACAATGCGACCTAACAAAAGAAGTATTCAAGCAGATTGGACCATTCGAATGTGCTAAAGAGATGTGGGAAAAATTGATTAATTTACATGAAGAGGCTTACAACATCGAGGACTCAGAAGGTGTGTTGTCCGAATCATCAGAGGAATCGAACGAAGAAGAAGAAGATCACCTAAGTTATCTTGCACTCTCGGTCCAAGCACAAACAGCCGAGTCAGAATCTGAACCCAACCATGAAGCTGAATCCAAACCAGAATCAGAAGATGAGTCTAGATCCGAGACAGCAAGAATCAAGGGGGAGATTCCTAATAAGGAATCCAAAGGTAAAATTATAAATTCAAATTTTAAAAATCATGTAATTTATTACACATGCAGGGAGAGAAGGACTACAAAAGTAAGTGTCCTACTCGTAAGATTCGAATGACACCACCGATGGCGACAAAGGAACCAGTTCCAAAAGCACGAAAGGACAAGAGTCGCATCCAATGCTTCAAGTGCCAGGAGTTTGGGCATTACAAAGATGAATGCACAGATAGAAGAGCCAAAGATCCAGGACAACCTACCAAGATGGATAACTTTAATTTATATGAAAATCCATTCTTTACCATGAATGCTGATAGTTTACTCAATCACTCTTTGTCAGATTTAGATATGGGCACATGCCTAAATAACTTAATTAAATCATGTATAGTAGTAAACTCAAATTTCAGAAAGTTAAAACAAGAAAATGAGACTTGGAAAATTAAATTTGATATACTAGAAAAACTAATTAATAATCTTGCTAACTTAGAAAATCCAGAAATTTCTCCTCATTATAATTTTACTTAGTTTTTTGCTTGGATTTAGGATTGATTAGTTTAAGGACTAAAGAGTTACTTAAAACTTGAAAACCTAGTATTGGGAGGAGGTGAGATGATAGTACGTTAGGGAAACCTTTCTAATAAGGTCAAGTATACTCTACTTGGTCTGTTTAGTCTGGTGGAACTAGCCGAAGCTACCGATCCAAGACCCAAACTAGTTAGACCAAAATCTTTCAAGGAGTAACTTGAAGATGAATTTTCTATAAAAGGCTTTGTCAAGGAAAGGGTTGATGATCCAATAAGGCTACGGCCAAAGAAGGCCTAGTGCCTCGCCAAGACCTGGAAGCCAATTATAGAAAATCAAATTCACTTTACTATTGTCAGATTTGAATCTAACACAAATTTTAAGTAAATCTTAGATTTATCACTAATTCGAAGATAAAAATAAAACATCTCACAAAACAGATAAGGTAACCTGTTTTGTCATGTAGAACTGGGTGAGATGTCTAAGACCTAATAATGAAATTCAATACTTTTTCAAAATCAACTCATGTTTTCTAAAATTAATTCTAAATTAACTCTATATGTTTTCCACTCAACATTTTTCAAAAATTGAATTTCATTTGTTTTCAAAATTAACTCATCAAACTAAGCCTTGATTGAATTATACTAAGACCTAGGATGTGTCAAATTTAGGGAGTTTGATCAACAAGAAGAATTTAGGGAGTCCACTTCATGATCAACTTTTGATTTTAATAAACCCTAAAGACACAGAGGAAGGTCCACTTCATGATCAACAAGGACTCCTAGGATGTGTCAAATTTAGGGAGTTTGAGTCAAAAGAAGAATTTCTGAAATATTTTTTTTGGTAATTATTTGTTTTGAAGTTATTAGATAATTCCTTTAATCTGAACTAAACCATAAAGACTTAGAGGAAGAGTACTTGTGGTCAACAAGCTTCCTAGGACTGGGTCAAGTTTAGGGGGAGGTCAAATTACATGAATTATTTAATGCACTGCATTATTAAGTCCTTTTTGAAAACATATTTTTTTTCAAAGTACTGTTTTTTTAATCATATTTTTTTTTTGAAATAATATTTACTTGAATTGGAGAATTTCCAGGACACTCAAGAAAATATCCTTGTAGTCAACAAGGTTTCCTAGGATTGTGTCAGACTGGAAAAGAAACCAAGTCAAGTAAAATATTATCCTTTAAAAATAAAACTTTTTCAAAGTACTTATGTTTTTCAAATTCATAAAAATTTTCAAAGTACTTATGTTTTTCAAATTCATAAAATTCTTCAAAGTACTTATGTTTTAAAGACAATTGTTCAAAAGTACTTGTATTTTTTTTTGTATTTGCTTTTTTCAAAATATTCAAAACAAGTAAACTTATTGATTAAATATTTTTTGTTACTTATCATGTATGGACTCAATAAGAATATACACTTGACTCCAATTCTGTTTTCGAGCATCAATTCTTCATTCTTTCAAAATTTTGTTACATAGAAATTATCATTATTTTACTTAGGATTATTTTTTTCGCTCAAATTGTTATATTTTCAAGACTCATAAGCTCTGATACACAAATTCAAATTTCTTTCAAAATATATTTTTCAAAAGTTTTTTATTGATCCTTTTCAAAGAAAGTTTATCTTAGAAGCTCTCAAAAATATTTTCACTTTAACCTAAGGTTTTTCTAACTTAGGATCTCCTTTATGATACCCAGAAAATTTTGTTTCAAAATATCATTTCAAACTGAACTTATGAGTATGCTTATACTTAGAACTCATTTCAAGAATTCTTTCGAAAAGCTTCAAGGGGAAAATTTCAAATCATGAGGGAGCTTTGTGCAATATTTCAGTTTTGCAATTGGAAATGATCTAAAACATAAGGAGAAGAGCTTCACACTAAGGGGGAGAGAAAGAAAGAGAAAAAGGATTTTTTTTTAAATTTTTTTCAAAAAGTAAAGCAAAAATTTATAAGTACTTCAATTTTTTTAAAGGGCTAAGTGCTGTTAAAATTTCAAAGTACTGTCAAAATACTTTAACTGCTTTCAAGTATTTCTAGTGCTTCATAATTTTCTAAGTATGTCTAAGTGTTTCAAAATAATTTTTTAAGTGCATGTTTTTTTCCTAAGTAAAATTTTCCTTAGTAAATAGAATTTGTCTGAGCAAAAACTTTTTGAAAATTTTGGCAAATGTTTTTAAGTAAAGTTTTTTTTGGTGAAAAACTTGTCAAGAAATTTTGTTTTTCAAAATGCACAAAGTGTTTCCAAACAAATTCTTCTAAGTGTGCAAATTTTTTTAGTAAACAAATTCTTTTCCTAATTCTCAAAGTTGAAATTTTCTTTGGGAAATTTGGCTTCAAAATTATTCCTAAATAAATTATTTTAGAATTCTTTTTGCAAAGCCTTGTAAGTAAAATTTTTTTACAAAAACTTAGAAGTTTTACAAAAACTCAAAACTCTCTATTCGAAACCTTGTCACTCACGTATGTTTTTGATATATGTCAAATGGGGACGAAAGGTCAAAGTTAAGTATTTTATAACACAAGTATTCAGGGTTCTAGGGAGAGTATGAGAAATAAAGGATTTTTTTCTCATAAAGGATTTTTTTTTTTCAAATCTACATTTATTCTGTTCATAACTGCTATACTTCATTGATTTTTACCTTCTGTTCATAACTGTTATAAGTTTTTACTTAACTTTGAATTGTGTTGCCATAAATCAAAAAGTAGGAGATTGTTGGTGCTGGAAGCACCATATCGAACCTTGTTTTGATATTGGCAAACGATTCAAAGTTAAGTACTATTTGTGTTCTAACGAAGTTACTCAAGTGTGCAGGGAAGTCCTAGTTAATCTAGGCAAGAAGTCCTGGCCGCGGGCTGGGCAACTAAGTCCTGACATAAGATTGGGCAATAAGTCCTGGTCTTGGACTGGGCACTAAGTCCTGGCCGAGGGCTGGGCACCGAAGACCTGGTTCGAGGAATTGGGCACTAAGTCCTGGCCGAAGGCTGGGCACCGAAGACCTGGTGAGTAAAGTTGGGCACTAAGACCTGGTCGCGGATTGGGCACGAAGACCTGGTGAGTAAAGCTGGGCAAAAGTGCAACCGGAGGAGCCGGTTGGCAAAAGGTAAACTCTCCTGAGAGGAGTAGGTGAGGATGCGTTCCCCGTCGAGGGAACAGTAGGCGTCGGTTCGACCTAGGGTTCCATGTGGGAGACCCGAAGTCAGAACCAAGACAGCTACGACTGTAAAACAAATTGACTAATATTCTTGCTTTGTTTGCTTTGGAACTAACCTTGGATGCAGGGACCGAAGGAGTGTGTTTCTGCAGCTCAGAACGCCCCAAAGGAGAGGGGCAGGCAGCTGGGCTAGGCGCCCGGGAGGTCCTGGGCGCCCAAGGTCAAAGGCAAAACAGTAAGGAAGCAAGAATCGCTTCGAAACCACACTGGGCTAGGCGCCCGGGAGGTCCCGGGCGCCCAAGTTCAAACCCCAAAGAGTAATCGAAGCAAAATCAGCCACGAAGCCAGCGGACCAAGTCAAGCTGGGCGCCCAGAAGGTCCCGGGTGCCCCAGTCAGCTCCAGAGGCCGATTCAGAAGGGATAAGCGCTGACCGAGCTGCGGATGAAGGTTCTCCGATCTGAAGGCACGTGTCAGGAGCCCCTAGCGAATCAGGCGCCCCCAGGAGCACTATAAAAGGGGCTCGACCCCGAGGCTTCAAGGACACAACTTTCTAACGCCTCCAAGCTTTTCGTTCAAGTGCTCTGCTCCGGCAAACTCTGATCTCGAGATTCCAGCGCCGACGACGACCCTTTGCTCCGAAGTACGATCCACACCGGGCGTCGGTAACGAAAAGTGAAATTCTATTATTTACTGCAATATTCTTGTATCAAAATCTGTAATCCTTTACGCGATTATAGAATTACTCGCAGTAAACGGTCAAGGACCGTGGGCTTTAGAGTAGGAGGCGACCGCGACTCCGAACCAAGTAAAAGACTTGTGTTCTTTGTGTGATTGTTTTGTTTTCCGCTGCATTTACTCTTTCCCTAATCTGTAGAAAAAGTTTTAACGATATTCACCCCCCCCTCCACTAGTGGAAAAAAGGCTTTTAACACCGGTTATTTTCGACTTTTAACACCGGTTCCGGAACCGGTGTTGATCCAGCCGGCATTGTAAGTATAGACTTTTAACACCGGTTAACAAACCGGTGTAATATATAGATTTAACACCGGTTAATAACCGTTGTTAAAAGTTCAATTATGAGGCGGGAAAGCCATTTTAGACACCGGTTATTTTAAATAACCGGCGTTCAAACATCATTTTTAACACCAGTTCTGGAAACAACCGGTGTTAAAACATCATTTTTAACACCGGTTCTGGAAACAACCGGTGTTAAAAATGATGTTTTAACACCGGTTCTGGAAACAACCGGTGTCAAAAGTCTTAATTTTTTATATAAATTTCATATTTATTTTTATTTATAATTTTTCTAGACATATAAAAGAACACAATAATATAATAGTTTATCCATAATCAATAACACACCATGAATTAAGTAAATGCAACATCCAATTAGTTTCAAAAACAAAACAATCCATGTATTTTACAACTATCCATTTTTCTTTCAACAAAAGCAAAATGTAAATCAAATAACACATTATACTCCTACTCGCTATGTGATTTTCCAAGCAAAGACAATGTAGAAGCTTGCCACACGAGTTTGCAAGTAAACGGTCTAGTCCAAGATCAAATAGTGAGGAGTACGTTGCAGAACTTCGACCAGCTTAGCATTCCATCTCTTATAAGCGTCTTGCATATTTCCATACAGTACTTGAGTCAAGCTTGAATTTCTTTTCATGCTTTGGCGTGCAGTGGCTACCAGTCGATTGCGAAGCAACTGTGAGAAAATTCCAATGAAAAAATATCAAATAATGCTACGGAGAGAGAAGCAATATAATCAATCATTCACAATTTGGAGCTTACTTGGTGTTTGAGGGTGGCCAAACTTTTCGTGTGCATTGGAGATTGTGGGATGACACCATTTGAAGGTGGAACTCCAATAAGACCACATAACAAGGTCTGGCCAGCAAAACCAAGTAAATGATTCAGGAGTCAGATGCCATTTGAGATTTAACCAAAGAACTAGCTAGAGGCAGATAGATTAAGGTATAGTACCAAGAATCCCAAAACCAGTAAATCATAATGAATGATGGGGGCTTTCTCAGATTGAACTCCTTCCCGCCATGCCCACCACCATACCCTCTCCTAGGTGGACTTCTTCCTCTACCACCCCTCCTGGGTGGACTATAGTAAGGAGGACTGTACCTCCTCATCAGAAATCTGAAAAATAGCAGCCAAAACCCATCATTGCTTATTGGAAGTCAATAAAGATTACAAGAGATTACAATATCAACAGAATTGATAGATAAAAAATTAGTTCAAATTATCATAAAAGAAGGAACAAATCATGTTCGCAGCAATCTTTCTTAGCAAAATAGATTTTGTGTTTGATAGGCAATTAGACCAGAATGACGTTCCTGGAAGTTTCTAGTCACAAAAGTATTAACGAATATATAAGAAGAGCACTGCACAAGTTTCTCACAAGAGGAGTTCATCAAATGCAACGGGAAGTATGTTGGCTCTATCAGAAAACAACAATTAATGATAAGGCACGTGATTGAAGAAGCATGACAGCCTGCACTCCGGAATCATCTTTTAAAAAAAAACATAACTTCAATACTCTATTGCCGTACACCAGTGAAGTCAGCAGATCAGGTCTCAATTTTTCAATATCAACTAAGTTACCTTAACCTAATAGAATATGCTAACAAACAAATACCACCTAATTAACCACAATATTAAAGGAAAAAAAACTTTAAAATCATACAAATACTGTTTTCAAAACTACGGCATCAAGCCGTGTAAGGTAACTACATAACAAATAAATGGAAAACATCCAAAAAACCTCAAACTTTTGAAGGCATACAAACTGCATTAATAGCATCAACATAACATGAACGAGAATATATATAAAAGATCCCAAGCATAATTTTTCGATAAAGAGTAACCAAAACAGAAACAACAATAGAGATAAAAAAAACCGAGACCTTCAACACAATCAAACAGAAAAGGAGGTTAAGGCAGGGCATTTCCAGGCCAAGGACATAAACCGAACCTGAAGGAGAAATGAAAGGCGAAGAAGTTAATAAGAAAACAGAGGAAGTAGCAGGATCTCCCGGATTGGCGACGGGTGCAAGCCGGCGAGAAGAAGGTATCGCAGCGTTCTCTCGGTAGGGCAAACCCTAACGGATCACGATTTGGGGCAAAAATATAGGCAACCCGTGACCTGCTCGGGATAGGTAACCTGGCCGTGGAGCCCACTCATCTCAAGAGGAAATTTATAATTCCCAAATCAAATAATTAAAAAATAAAAGAAAAAAATAAGAAATTAACTTTTCAATTTAACTCGACCACAGATACTCGATCGAGACATATATTTATAGCATATAATCATGGATGTTAATTTTTTCGACATTTTATCAATTAAAGGGAACAATTTACTTTGATATTTATCAAAAATATATATATATACCTTTTATCAAAAATACATTTTTTTATTATTTTTTTTATTTTATCCTTCTGTCAATCACTTTTTTTCTTTTCCCAACCTTTCTTCTTTGGCAGAGGAAATATATGACCGACCAAAAGTTAGACTATTATAATTGACATGTATGACTTAATTAAGAACAAGGCATGCGCGCGAAAAACATATGACCACGGTTATTTACAAAACCATAGTCAAATATATTTTTAACACCGGTTGTTAAAAGAACCGGTGTTAAAAGTATTTTAAAGTTCAAATAATTATAACATATGACCCCGGTTATTTATAAAACCGTAGTTAAATATATTTTTAACACCGGTTGTTAAAAGAACCGGTGTTAAAAGTATTTTAAAGTTCAAATAATTACAAAAATGCCACCGCCTTTTTTTTTAACACCGGTTTTAATACAACCGGTGTTAAAAGCCGTTGTTAAAGGTCTTTTTTGTACTAGTGCTCTATCGTTTCTATCGATCCAACAAGATCTACTAAGGATTCAACTTAGCAACCTCAGATTAGAAAAGGGAGAAAAAGTAGCACAACTACATGGTGGGCTCAATGAGTTCTTAACAAATCTCCAAAATCTCAAAGAAATAGTATCAAATCGAGACACTTTGAGGTACACTTTAAATGCTTTCCCCCGCTCTCAGAAATGGATGTCTATAATAGATTCATACTATATTTCGAAAAACCTGATGGTAACCAGTTTAGAAATTTTTTTCACTACTATGGAATTATACAAGTCTAGATGTGCATGTATGAAAGAAATAGAAAAGATGAACTACAACATAGCTCTACAAGCAAAGTAAAGCAAGTTAGATTCGGAGTCTTCATTAGATGGAGATGAATAAGTATACTTGGTAAGGAAAATGAAGAAATATTTTAACACTAGCAATTTTGGCAAAGACAAGCAAACAAATTGTTAAAGAAGAAGCTCAAGAGGAAGGTAAGATATCTAAACTGTAACGAGGAGGATCATATTAAGGACAACTGCCCTAAGCTCAAGAGAAAGTCCAAAGAGAAGGGCAAAGATAAGGAAAAACTCAAAGAAATAATTCTAAAAGAAACACGGAGAGATGCCTCATCCTCAGAGGATTTAGATACTGAGCACATAGGTGGTCTTACACCGATGACAACTCATCAAGAAGAAGAGTCAAATAGTTCATCATCAAGTGAAGAAAGCAACAATATAGGGGGGTGTTGGGTATGGCTTGGCGGGTTTCCTAAGCGAATATTCGGTCGATTCGAGAGACCTCTCCATGTCTACGGATTAAAAATTAATCCGAATGGAGACCCATCTCCCTACGACCGTCTCGTGTCGTATCGAACAATCCAAATCACAACTCAGCCAATTACCAAAATCGACCTTGTAATTTGCTCGACCGTTCGACAACGGAAAAGGCAACGATTTGATCACCGACTTTTGTGTTTATGGTCAGGGTCAAGTTAGTTAATTAACAACTATGAAATCAAATCAAATTAATAAACTAACACACATGAAATGACAAGGTCAGTGAACATAGCACATAAACAACATAAGGTTAATTAATGGAGCTTGAAAAGAATTATACCTTCCATTACCTTATGATCATCTACCGTATAACCCTCCCCTCTTGGACGTCGTGTGGACGACGATCTACCAAGAGCCGTGGTCACCAAGTCGATCCCTTCTCCTGGCGCCAACCAATCCTTATCCAAAAGGATGTCGTCGGCCACTGCAAGGAAAATAATCCAAACACAAAACCCTACTATTCATCTCCTCTACCGCTGGCGTCCTAACTGTGAGTTGCTTCCGTAGGATCGTTTCTGGTACACTAGAGGGGGGGGTGAATAGCGATTTTCGAATCTCTTCTACCTACACGGTTAGTTTGTGCAGCGGAATATACAATAAAAATGATAAGACAAAATTAACCAATGCTAACAATGAAGATTTATTTGGTATCCACCCCGGGCGGGTGACTAATCCAAGAATCCGTCGGTGGATCACTCCCCGGATAACCTCCGGCTAGCCCTCGTCGCTCCTTGTGGGTGGAGAAACCTCGCCATAATACCTTGAGAAGACCTGAGCACAAAGACTACTATCTTGCCTTTAACCAAGACAAGATTCGTCAAGAATCTCAGCCACCACGAAGTCCTCTTTAAATAGGACTCGGGCTGAAACCCTCGCCACCAGTCGACTGCTCCCAGGGTAGTCGACTGGTGCCACTGAAATTCGACCGTTGCACCCCAACGTTCGAATTCTCAGCCAACTCATCGGCCACCTACCAGTCGACTCCTCCCAGAGCAGTCGACTGGTCCCTGGCCAGAACCCTTCTGTGAGTTTCATCAGTCGACTGCCCCCAGGCCAATCGACTGGTCTACTCACCCACCTATGGTTACCCTTCCTGAGTACATTCCACTCCGCACTCAAACCCTAGGATTTCCCAAGTACAATCACACAGCACTCGTACCCTCACGACTCAACTGACTCCTCATCCGCAGCCTCGACTATTGCCTTCCCGCCCTCTTCATCTTCGGCTCCCGTCCCTCGGATGCACGCAAGCCTCCATGTCATTCTTCACGCATGCCTCGAAGTTCGTGCCCATAAGCTCATCGTCCCTGCTCTCCAAGGTCCCTCGGGTGCACACAAGCCTCCAGCTTGTCTCCATGCCACCCTTAACCGTACCGAGACCGTCCAGTCAAGTCCATATGTGTAACCTGTACAACCTGCACACTCAACATACACATATAAGAACACAAGAGTAAACCTAAGTTAAACCCTTTGCCCAAACATCAAAACACTTGGTCACTCCAGACCACAGATTGCCTCAACAATCTCCCCCTTTTTGATGTTTGGCAATACGTTTAAGTTAGGGAAAGCAAAATAATAGTCAATAGCAAAAACCATGCTAAACAAATGCATATGCAATGCATACATGGATCCTATCCCAAGGCATCCTACACCTAACCCTCTAGGTTAGGAATTTTCCCACACCTAACTTCCCAAGTTAGGAATTGTCCACACCTAACTTCCCAATGTTAGGACTTTTCACCAAAATTGGGCTTTTTAAAGCTTTTTCCAAGCTCCCTCTACATTTGACTTATAAAGGCTTTTTAAGAACCTCTCCCAGGTTCCCCTTACGCCAAGAATGGAGAAATCATGCTCCCCCTTAATCTCAACTCCCCCTAAACCTAGGGTTTCTTGCAAAGGTATGCTTGGTTTCCCAACTTAAACTCAAACTTCTCCCCCTTTGTCATACATCAAAAAGACTCTAATAATATCCCAATTATCGATTCTTTTAATCCCTAATGGTTCTAAACACAGTGTACTAACCCCTCATATACTTGTTTTATACCATTTGGACACCAAACCAGCTGCTGATACACAAATCAGCCCTGGGCAGTCGACTGCCCCCCATGGCAGTCGACTGATACTCTGAAATCAGTCTTTTCTGGCCAAATTCAGAATTGCGTCAGAAATTTTACAAATCTCCAAAAATTCCCAAATTTTGTGGAGAACTTTGTGGTACCTATACCTACTTGGAAAAAAATATATTTCACCATGTATCTATCACCATTCCCAAGTTTGACACAAAATCCAAAAGTTTCAATGAAAATTAAGGCAAGCAAGAAGGCAACCTCCCCCTTGACCTATGTCTTCTCCCAATTTCCATTTTTCCAAGGTTAAGTTCTACCCAACTTAACACCATAACTCAAGTTAAGTTCTACCCAACTTAACTTCACCAAGTTCTTTCCCCTTTGACACTATCAAAGAATTACCCCCAAGCAATCTTTCCCTTAGTGCCAACAAGAACTCAACCCAACTTCAAACACTCTAAAGGTTTACAAGCACATTTGCTAGGATATACCCTATCCTAGAAAAATATGATCTCATGAAAACCATAACTGTGCTTGCCTTTTGGTATGACTTCTAATTTCCTCAAAAGATTGACATTTTGTATGAATTTTCAAATCCATTTCCTCAAAAAATTGACATTAATGTGATGAAAGCCTCCCCCTTTTTGTCTCTTAATCCTAGATACATATGGGAAACTTCCATATCAATCAAGATCATCTAAGAATCTTAAGCACTCATTAGTTCTCCTTGAATTCCATGATATCCATATGGCCTCATTTCATACAATCCATTAAACCATGAGTCAAACCTTAATTCAACAAGTATAATCAAGGATTTTAATTTTAAGGTCATATCTTATCATTCAATATACCTTTTCTATCTAACCCTACTGGCTGGGGCAGTCGACTACGAAAACTTACAGAAAGTTTCTGGGCTGACATTCACTCGGATCAGTCGACTGCCCCCAGGGCAGTCGACTGATACCTGAATTTCAGGTTTTCAACCCAATTTCAGAAATGCCTAGTTAATTCCACAAATCTCCAAAAATTATGAAATTTCGTGGGGAGGTTTGTGGGGCCAATGTCTACTTGGAAAAAATATGTTTCCAAACAAATGTACTCCGGATCCCAAGATTGGCACAAAATCCAACTTCTTCTAAAGTGTGTCATCTAAACTTCTCCCAAAAGTCCTAAGTGTGATTTCTCCTCAATGTTTCTTCTTATCCTTGATCATAGTTCATTTCTATCATTGAATTATATAGTATTCACACATTAAAACCTGATTTCATCAATTATAACCTCATTTCACATTTTTCTCCCTAAATTCCCTTTTAATGTGCCAAAACCTAGGATTAAGACTTACCCAAGTCTTCCAACCCTTTTTGGCACATTTCACCTAATTTCCTAGGAGAGAAACTCTTGAGATTCATTTACCATGGACCCCAAAGGCTTCTAGAGCTCCCCCTTGACCTCTTAGCCCTAGCCACCTCCCTAGGTGACTCAATCCACACTAGACCACACCGGTGAGCCCCCGGCGATTCTTGGCCTACAACATGAACCCTCTTAATCTTAGACACCTTATCTTTGGTTAGTTCATTTTCTTTCCCTTTGGATGACACCCCTTGCCATCCTTGGACTTCTCCTTCTTGCCATGATCATATGCCTTCCCAGCATATTTCTTTTTGTTGGCCTTGGAGACTCTAGACCGGTAACCCAAACCCGATTTATCATAGTTAGGTTTTATACTATCCAACACTATGTCTTGTTAGTGATATGAGGGAAGTGTCCTAAGGCAATCGTCTTATGATTGTAATCATTTATTTTAATAAATGAATATTCACTATTTGAGTATACATGTTTGTGTATTTGATTGAGATATTAAACTCATTTACTGAATGTCCGCAATACAATTCACAGCATGAGAGAATTTGTGATGAATTCACAACTAGTGATTATCTCTACATGTGCAATTGTGAAGTATTGAAATTGTTCCTAGTCGATGATTTGATAAATACGGACACTATCAATTCTGTTGAGACTAGCATGGGTTATTCTCTAATCAGCTGATTCTCACTGGCTGGTGACATTGAGATGTCCGAAGATAAACATGAATGCTAGTTAAGGGAACTAGTTCATTGGAGTGAGTGGCTGTAAAACTTCATATGGTAGTCTATATATAGATATGTCAGTGAAGTTCTTACTGCAGCTTAAGTGCGATATTCCTTTGACTTGCGGTGTTCAAGTCATCTTGGTCATGGATGTTGGTGCAGAAAGCACCCAAGTTAAACCTGTGTTTTGATAATGGCAACAGGGTTCAAAAGTTAAGGTATAATGGTTGTCTAACATGTTACTCAAGTGTGCAGGCAAAGCCCTAGCGAAGGACTGCTAGGCACCTGGCGAAGGAATGCCAGGATACAAAGTCCTAGTGAAGGACTGCTAGGCACCTGGCGAAGGAATGCCAGGATACAAAGACCTAGTGAAGGACTGCTAGGCACCAGTCGAAGGACAGCTTGGTACTGAAGCCCTGGCGAAGGACTGCTAGGCACCAGGCGAAGGACAGCTTGGTACTGAAGACTTGGCGAAGGACAGCTAGGCACTTGGCGAAGGACAGCTGGGCAAAAGTCCAACCGGAGGAGCCGGTTGGCATCAGGTACATTCTCCCGAGAGGAGTAGGTGAGGACGCGTTCCCCGTCGAGGGAACAGTAGTCGTCGGTTCGACCTAGGGCTCCATTTTGGAGGCCCAAAGTCAGAACCAAGACAGCTAAGGTTGTATAAACTAACATCTTACTGCTTTATGTTGTTTTGGACTAACCCTGGATGCAGGACCGAAGGAACTAGTGTCTGCAGCTCAGAGAGCCTCAAAGGAGCGAGGCAGCAGCTGACCAGGACACTCCGAGCGCCCCCAAGGTGAACACAAAACACATGAAGCAAAGGCAGGCTTCGACAGCTCATGGGCGGGGCGCCCCCGTGCTCCCGGGTGCCCCCCATGCTCCCGGGCGCCCCCAGCATCCCGGGCGCCCCCAGTGCAAGCCAACGAAGCAGAAGCCAGCGAAGCCAAGGGATAAGAGTTGACCCGGTCAACCCGAGCACCCCCAACGTCCCGGGCGCCCCCATCAAGATCTGATCCCGAGTTTGAAGGGATCAGAGCTGACCGAGTGCAACTCGGATTGGCCGACACGTGGGGGGGCGCCCCCGACGTTCCGGGCGCCCCCAGGGCTATAAATAGGCCCTCGACCCCAAGGCTTCGAACAACAATTCTTTCAACACTTCTACGCTCTTCTGCTCCCGCGCTCTGCTCCGGAAACCTCCCAACTCGAGATACAAGCGCCGACGACGTCCCTCCGCTCCGAAAATTCAATCTACACCGGACGTCGGTAACGAAGAGTTGTTTTTAAGTTTACTATACTGCTTTTGTAATATCTCTCTGTAAATGGTTTTGTGCAAATATAGAATTACCCATAGTAAACGGTCAACGACCGTAGGCCTTGGAGTAGGAGCCGACCGCGACTCCGAACCAAGTAAAAAAACTTGGTGTTTGTGTGTGTTTGATTTAAATTTCCGCTGCGTAATGCTCTAACTTTAATCCGAACGTTTTACGATATTCACCCCCCCTCTATCGTTTCTCTCGATCCAACAAGTGGTATCAGAGCGGGGAAGCTCAAATTTGGTGCAACCACCAGTTTGAGAATTTTTCGAATTTTTTTTAATTTTTTTCTTTTCTTTCGAAATTCTTCTCGTTAATCGAGGTTGGTGCAACACCCCTCGATAATTATTTCTCTTAATCCCGCACTACTAATCCAAGACCAAGTCTTGGGACATTTTCTTTTTTTTGTTTATTTTTTTAGATAAAATTGTCATGCAAGAAGGCTTCAGCACCGCAAGACCACCTCTCTTCAGTGGGGAGGACTTCTCCTACTGGAAGAGCAGAATGGAGGTCCACCTGAAAACTCAGGTGGACATGTGGATAATCATCTAGTCCGGACTGGAGATTCCGAAAAATGCTGAAGGAGTACCTCAAACCTACACAGAGTGGGACACCGCTCTAAAACGGAAAATTGAAGCTGATGCAAAGGCGACCCAGACCCTCCAATGCGGCTTAACAAAAGAGGAGCTGAACCGGGTGGGTCCTTTCAACAGTTCCAAGGAGCTGTGGGGGAAACTGATCGAGCTGCACGAAGGAACATCAGACACTCGGATCAGCAAGAGGGATCTCCTCCTGAACAAGCTGTATACGATCAAAATGACCGACAACGAAATAGCAGCTCAGCTTCACGCCCGAATTCAGGAACTGATGAACGGACTGCACACCATCGGTCACAAGGTAGAAAACCGTGACCTGATAAGGTACGCTTTAAATGCTTTCCCTAGAAACACCTTGTGGGCATCTATGGTAGATGCATACAAGGTTTCAAGGGATCTTTCAAAAATTAAATTAGATGAATTATTCTCTGAATTAGAATTACATGAACAGACTAACTACAATTTGGCCGAGAAAGGTATTGCCTTTGTTGCAGGTAAAACTGGAAGGACAACAAAGAAAAAGCCTCAACCTGAACCCGAGTCTAACTCAGACTCAGACTCAGAAGACGAAGAAGGAGATCGACCTAAGCTTGTCCGACTGGCCCGAAACTACTACAAAGAATTGAAGAACCAAACCAACAAACGAAAAGTCAGCCGAAGAAAGGATGAACCAGCTGAACCCGCAAACGAAAAGAACAAGCCCAACGTGACCTGCTACGAGTGCAAGAAGAAGGGTCACTACAAGACGGAGTGTCCGAACCTAAAGGAGACCAAGAAGAATAAAAGGAAAAAGGCACTTCAAGCAACGTGGGACGAGTCCTCCTCCGAAGAAGAAGAAGAGGTCCCACAGTCGAACCTACTCACACTAACCACCTCAGAAGAAGTCGAGATCGAGTCAGAATCAGAACAAGACGACGGCAGACTGACATTTTCAGAGGATGGCGAAATCAAGGTAAGTGGATTTACTAGAAGTCAATTAAATGAATTAATTTCTTATCTTTCTCGAGATTTGGTGAAAGCTAAACTCCGAGTCGAATCCCTCCGACAGGAAGTAAAACTCCTAAAAGAGGGAGCTGACTCTAGACCCTTAACTGAGAAGGTTCAAAAAGGAACCTCTACTCAAGTTGAGAAACTCGAGAAAGAGAACTCCTCCCTGAAAACACAGGTTAAGGATCTTAGATCAGCTTTAGAACGATTTACTTCTGGTTCCAAGAATCTTGACATGATTCTTGGAAAACAGAAATCGGTTCTAAATCGATCCGGACTAGGCTATAGAACCAAATCTAGACAAAGATCCTACTTTGCTGTACTGAATCAGTCCAGAAATAAAGTTCAGGCATGGGTACCTAAACTGTACCTGAACAAAAAACTGGATCAAATCAATACTGGATCCCTAAGTACAAGATTCACATCTTGCCAGACCATTATCGTGGCTTTAGTCCACGGGGAGCCAAATTAAAAACTATATTTATTGTTAGATAAAATTCAATTCTTGATTGCAATTTGCTTGCTTGATTGTCTATTTAATTTCTGAAATTTACCATGCATAGACTTAGGAATGGTTAGTTTAAGGACGGAACCAACATAACTGAAATTTGAACGACATAGTATTGGGTGGCGGTGAGATGATAGTACGTTAGGGAAACCAATTCTAATAAGGTCAAGTATACTCTACTTGGTCTCTTTAGACTGGTGAAACTAGTCGAAGCTACCGATCCAAAACCCAAACTAGTTAGACCAGAATTTTTCAAAGATTAATTTTGAAAATGAAATTTCATTAAAAGGCTTTGTCAAGGAAAGGGTTGATGATCCAATAAGGCTATGGCCAAAGAAGGCCTAGTGCCTCGCCAAGACCTGGAAGCCAATTTTTGAAATTCAAATTCAAATTATTCTTGGTCAAATTCGAATCTAACACAAATTTTTAGTTAGTTGTAGATTTAAACATTCTTTTCAAAATAAATTCAATTATTTTCAAAATTAATTAAGTTTTTCAAAATAAATCATGTTTTTCAAAAATTCTTTTATCAAAACCTGTCTCACAAAACCTGTAAGGCTAACATGATTGATAACCCTAAAATTGGGTGAGACAGTAAACTTAACTTAATCAGAATTCATAACTGCATTGTTGTTTTAGTTTAGAAAGGCATTGACCTAACAATAAGTCAAACCATGGTCAAAGTAGTCAAACCATGGTCAAAGCAGTCAAACCATGGTCAAAGTAGTCAAACTATGGTCAAAACAGTCAAACCATGGTCAAAGTAGTCAAACCATAGTCAAATCATTTCAAACCATGGTCAAACCAATTAAACCATGGTCAAATGATGACAAAAGAACAAAAATGCCAATCAATACTCCATCCGGGCGCCCGTGACTCCTCGGGCGCCCCCCATGACTTTATCTTCTCTCAAGGCAAAAAGCTGCCTTTAAACCTTGATCAGGGCGCCCGGAACCACGCGGGCGCCCCCATATCAGTCAAAGCAGCAAAAGCTACAAAATCAACCTGACCGGGGCGCCCGGGCCACTGCGGGCGCCCCCAACCAGCCCTAGTCACTGCCAAAGGCAGAGACCACTGTCCCGAGCGCCCGGGAGCTCCCGGGCGCCCCCAATGACCTGCCTATAAAAGGGCATCCGAACCCCTTCTTCTTCCCACACCAAAAACCATCCTCCTTCCTCACTTCCTTCCTTCCAAGGAGATCAAGTGACACTTGTGCTTCCTCAATCTCAACCATGCCTCCCCGGTATGATTTCTTTTGCATTTTGAATTATTTTCTTAATTCATTTCTTATAAACGCATGTTTCTTAACTTAGAAAACGCCGAGCAAACTAAGCAAACCCCGGTACCGAACCGAGTCCCGACCCTAGGTTCCCGACTCTAGAACTGTGTAATAAGTTTGCTCGAACGACTTACAAGCCTATCAAAACTAGCTATCTCAATAGACATTTCTTTACCTAATCTTGTCCTTTAGCCATGAATGTCATAAACTTTTATCAACTAGATAATCTAGTATTCTACACTCATTCAATTAACACATCTTTATGTGCAGAATTCTATAATAACATAGTTCGACAGAACGATCTCATGTTTGTCACTACTGTTCAAGGAATACCCTTGTCGATCACTCCTATTTTACTAAATCGATTTCTTGGACTACGACCCTCCCAGTCCACCTTTTGTTGCTATCCACCTAGGGATCCTCCATTTGATGCTCCCTACTCCCACATTACTCTAGACACTCTCCACTCCTATTTCTATAGGGAAGCTAGACTCCCCGTAGCTAGACGATTTCAGTCCGTTGACCTTCAGGTCCAGGACTACGCCCTGTACAGAGTCCTGGTCCGCTGCATATTACCACTATCCACTAGGGATGTCGCGACTATGCGACCTTTTCATGCCTTCCTTCTATATGCCCTGATCCATCATTTAGACATTGACATTGGCCTTCACATGTTCCACGCTATTTTACATGCCTCCAGTGTCACGACTCAGGGTCGGGTACGCACCCCCTTCTGCCACATCATCACCTCCATCCTTCATCACCACGGTCGTGACATTACCGTAGGTGAAATATCCGCGATGACCGATTTTGACGAGATAGGGTTTAGGAACTTCTCTTTAGCTGGTATAGATGTATCGGCCACCGGGGTTTTGACTTGGAGACGACAGCGCACCGGAGCTCAGATCGACTCAGACGAGGAGGTAGACGTTGACGTTGCAGATCTGGCAGCAGAGGCCCGAGCACACATAAACGAGCCCCCTCCACCGACACTCTACGAGAGAGTGACACGGATGGAGACACAGGTCCAGAGCCTCCGAGAGGAAGTGGAGGCAAACCATGCTGAAGATATGGAGACAAATCTAGGCTATTACACTGACTATATGAGTGCCCTTAGAGCTGAGAGGGAGGCCAGAGACGCACAGTATCATGAGATGATGACACTATTTCGATCCTGGCAGCCAAGCTCTTCTGATCATCCCGGTCCCTTGTCCTAGATTTGATTAGCATTGTATTAGTGACTATTTGACTGCCTCTACTCAGTAGGGTTGACTCATGTGTGACTTGTATGACTGTGTTAGTTTTTCTCTGTTGACTAGCTGACTTATGGAAATGAGTACTTGTTTTCTTTCTATTTGATCAGCAGTTAGGACTATGCTTGGTAGAATAGGTTTACTCTCTTTTTTTTGGTTTTCTTACTACTTTGTCCATTTCAAAATCAGTTTTAAAAAAGTTTTTAAATGCTTTCAAAATCAACTTTTACTTAGTTTTGAAAAGGTTTGAAAAATAAAATTTTCGACTTAGTTTTATTTTAAAAAAAACTACCCCCTTCAAAACTAGGGTTTTTTCGCAAATGGACTTAGCCTAGGTCCTAACCCTAGAAATGCATGCACCTATAGATTTAGAAGCCAGCATCTCACAAGCACCTTAGGGTACTTTTGATTGATAACCTAGAATGGGTTGAGATGCTTAGGTCTTTGCCTTAATTCAAGATGCTTTAAGTCAATGCATCTGTAGTAATTGGGGCACTAAATACAACTTACACAGTAATCAAGTTAAGTGTCAAGTTTAGAAAATCTAACTTGAACAGAACACTTAACATGACTAACCCTAGCGAAAACTACTGTTTATAACAGTTAGTAAATAGCTAATTGGGTTAGACAGGACCCTAAAAGAGAAAATTGAAACTGATTTGGTTTAGTTCATATCTTGAATTGGCTCAGTACATCAAATTATGCAATTTATTATTTCTTTTGCAATTTATTTATCATGTTTTTGCTATATTTATTTGTTTTTGATATATGGCAAAGGGGGAGAGATAGGAAAGGAAAAGAGTCAAATTTTCCTAAGTACTTAAAACAAATTTTTTAAAGTTTCCTAAGTACTTTAAACTTAATTTTTCAAATTCTCCTAAGTACTTAAAACAAATTTTTTTTAATTTTTAAGTACTTAAAAACCAAAATTCTTTTTCAAATTTTCCTAAGTACTTAGAACTAAATTTTTTAAAATTTTCTCTCAGTACTTTGACCTGAAATTTTCAAAATTTTCTCTAAGTACTTTGAACTGAAATTTTTAAATTTTTCTAAGTACTTCGAACTGAAATTTTCAAAAATTTTCTAAGTACTTTGAACTGAAGTTTTCATTCAAAAATTTTCCTAAGTACTTTGAACTGAAATTTTCAAATTTTCTAAGTACTCGAACTTAAATTTTCAAAATTTCTCTAAGCACTCAAACTTAAGTTTTCAAAAACCCTCTAAGTATTTTAAACTTAAGTTTTCAAAAACTTTCTCAGTACTTAAACTTAAATTTTTGAAATTTTCCTTAGTACTCAAACCTAAGTTTTCAAAATCCTTCGTGATATTTAAACTTAAGTCTTCAATGTGTCTAAGTATTTAAAACTTAAATTTTCTACAAAGTGCACAACCAAAATTATTTTGGAAAATACAAAGTCTCTGTTGAAAATTATTCCAAGCAAAATTAAAACATCTTTAGACTTAGAATTTATTTTCAAAAACACACGAACATTTGAAAAATCTAGGGGGAGATTCCTTCCAGGGGGAGGAAACGAAATCTCATCTTTATATGCTCTGATTAACTTAACTTTTTGAACCAGGGTTGCCATAAATCAAAAAGGGGGAGATTGTTGGTGCAGAAAGCACCCAAGTCAAACTTGTGTTTTGATAATGGCAATAGGGTTCAAAAGTTAAGGTATAATGGTTGTCTAACATGTTACTCAAGTGTGCAGGCAAAGCCCTAGCGAAGGACTGCTAGGCACCTGGCGAAGGAATGCCAGGATACAAAGTCCTAGCGAAGGACTGCTAGGTGTTGGGACCGGGTGCATGTTGACATGGATGCGGATTCGTAATTTTAAAATTAATTACGTGCAGCGGAAGGTTTAGCATAAATAATTTCCCAAATTATTTAACCACACATCTAAGCATGCAACCTTATATTGTGTAACATGATCATACATTTAAAATTTTGCAGAAAGTAAACTAATTTACTTCGTACCTCGCGTAACTCGAAGAAAGGGACGAGATCCAACCGTAAGCGTCCCTTGGAAGCACCGCCTCTATTCGCGTCCACGCCGAGTTTTCTTCGGGATGACTTCGCAAAGCCACGAGTTTCGTGCCGACAAGAACTACTAGATTCTCCAAAGGCACGACAAGAATACCAAGAGAGAGATGGAAAGACTAACCACCAAACGAAGAACGGAATCAAGATTTCGGGAGGAAGGAAGGAGTTGCGCCAGCTTCTTCTTCTTCTTCGGCAGCTGCTTGGTGGTGGCTGAAGCTCACGGCAAAAGGGGTTCCCCCTTTTAGGGCCGGCGGCACTAGAGGAGGGAGAGGGAGAGAAGGAGAGAGAGAGAGGGCTTGTTTCCTTGATCTCTTAGATTGATCTCCAAGCCTTGCCTTGGTTCCTTTATATAGTAGCCTCTCAATCGCCAAGTCTCCTTTTTATGAAATAAATTTTTATAAGAAATTTATCATATAAATTTTTCTATGATTTATTACATCATGCCAAGTTTTTATCATAATTTAATTTATGATAAAAGCAACCATGTCTCCCTTTTTTTTCTTATGGAAAGAAATTTCTTTATATAAATTTCTTTATATAAATTTCTTTATCATGGTAAATCAATCCATTATTGATTTTATAAAATAAAGTAAACCAATCCATGGTTCATTTTAATTTCCATGAAAAATAAATTTCTTTATATAAATTTCTTTATCATGGTAAATCAATCCATTATTGATTTTATAAAATAAAATAAATCAATCCATGGTTCATTTTAATTTCCATGAAAAATAAACCAAACCTTGGTTTATTATAAAATTTATATCATCCATAATTTTATAAAACAAACCACACTTGGTTTATTTTATAAATTGAATCAAACAATTTGGTTCTCCCCTTTTGATGTGGCCGGCCAAACAAAGAGGGTGGGGACCCTCTTTGGCCGACCAAACCCAAGCCAAGACCATATGAATTAAACTCATTTAATTCGTCCAATAAGTCTTCAAAAGACTTAACCATTTTATGCTTCCGATGCGTCTCTGAAAAATTCAGATTCGACTTATCTCGCTTGATCGGAAAATCTAATTTACAACTCGTTTTAAATCCCTCGGATTACTCGTAGTGCGTGTGACTAAATAGGCTTTCGATTTATGTTGGCCGTCTATAATCAACCAATTATAGAATGATCATGAGTGGCACCTAGTAGTACATCATGACCCCCAATTAATCGAAAGATCAACAGTTGACCTCAGAAATAATTCTGAAACCCTTCAGCAGCTATAATGAGTCGTGCCCCATTCCCTTCACCATCTTATACCCACTTGGTTCAGGACACGGTCTATGTGTGTCAGTCCCCACTAGGCTGACTACGTCACACCTAGCCCAAGCAATGTTTTTCTCGTCCTACGGATTCTAGTTACTCTCATGCATTTGAGAGATTCATACTCTGAACATGTGATGCTCTGGCCAGAGGCTTCGAGTAACAATCCGACAATAGGCCTTGGGTATACATCTCCTCGCAAGGAGTAGTGAATCCTTTGTAGGCTGTTCAAACATCTTCGGGCACTTCGGCTTATACCCAACCATCCTGGGTCCACACCTCCTTAGAGATGCTTGCTTAAGATGTCAAAGTATAAGTCTCCATGACCAAGATGACTTGAACACCGCAAGTCAAAGGAACATCGCACTTAAGCTGCAGTAAGAACTTCATTGACATATCTATATGTAGATTACCATATGAAGTTTTACAGCGAGTCACCCCAATGAACTAGTTCCCTTAACTAGCATTCATGTTTATCTCCGGACATCCCAATGTCACCAGCCAGTGAGAATCAGCTGATTAGAGAATAACCCATGCTAGTCTCAACAGAATTGATAGTGTCCGTATTTATCAATTCATCGACTAGGGACAATTTCAATACTTCACAATTGCACATGTAGAGATAATCACTAGTTGTGAATTCATCACAAATTCTCTCATGCTGTGAATTGTATTACGGACATTCAGTAAATGAGTTTAAGATCTCAATCAAATACACAATCATGTATACTCAAATAGTGAATATTCATTTATTAAAATAAATGATTACATTCATAAGGCGATTGCCTTAGGACACTTCTCTCACAATACTAACAAACTCTCACTTGGCCTAATGCCAATCACTACGGTATCCAATACCACAGGCTCTAACATGACCCTCAAACTTGCTGAGGCAAGGCCTTAGTTAAAGGATCCGCTAAATTCCTTTTAGTGGGAATTTTCTCAATTTGTATATCATTCCTACTTATAATCTCTCTGATCAGATGATAGCGACGAAGAACATGTTTGGATCACTGATGAGACTTTGGTTCCTTTGCTTGTGCAATAGCTCCATTGTTGTCGCAGTAAACCGACACTGCTTCATCAATGGTTGGAACCACACCAAGTTCTGAGACAAACTTCTTGATCCAGAATGCTTCCTTTGCTGCTTCCGAAGCTGCAGTATATTCCGCTTCCGTGGTAGAATCCGCTATGGTGTCTTGTTTGGAACTTTTCCAACTTATTGCGCCTCCATTTAAGATAAATACGTATCCGGACTGAGATTTGGAGTCATCCTTATCTGTCTGGAAACTGGCATCTGTATACCCACGTATTACCATATCACCTTCTCAATATATTAGGAACACATCCTTAGTTCTTCTTAAGTACTTAAGAATTGTCTTGACAGCCGCCCAATGATCCATTCCTGGATCAGACTGGTATCTGCTTGTGACGCTCAGAGCATATGATACATCGGGCCTAGTACATAACATAGCATACATGATAGATCCTATCGCGGATGCATAAGGAATCTTATTCATGCAAATCCTCTCGTCTTCTGTGCGCGGACACATAGACTTTGAAAGGTTGATCCCATGCCTGATGGGAAGGTAACCTTTCTTGGATTCTGACATGCTAAACCTTTTTAGCACTCGGTCTATATATGTAGACTGCGAAAGACCAAGCAACCATTTTGATCTATCTCTATAGATTCTAATCCCAAGGATATAGGTTGCTTCTCCCAGGTCTTTCATGGAGAAAGTTTTGGACAACCAAATTTTAACCGACTGTAAGACTGATATATCATTTCCTATAAGTAATATGTCATCGACATATAATACTAGGAATACGACTGCACTCCCACTAACATTCTTGTACACACAAGGTTCGTCAGGATTTTGTGAGAAATCAAACTCTTTGATTGTCTCATCAAAACGGATGTTCCAGCTCCTGGATGCTTGCTTCAATCCATATATGGATCGTCGAAGCTTGCATATTTTGGTTTTATCAACCGATATGAAACCTTCAGGTTGTATCATGTATACATCCTCAAGCAGGTTTCCATTAAGGAAAGCTGTTTTCACATCCATTTGCCATATCTCATAATCATAATGAGCTGCTATGGCCAGGAGCATCCGAATGGATTTAAGCATAGCTATTGGCGAATAGGTTTCGTCATAATCTATCCCTTGTTTCTGACGATATCCTTTTGTCACTAATCTAGCCTTAAAGGTAACAACATTACCTTCCATATCGGTTTTCTTCTTGAAAACCCACTTGCACCCTATGGGCTTAATCCCTTCAGGTGGGTTAACCAAGTCCCATACTTGATTTTCGTACATGGAATCCATTTCCGACTTCATGACTTCAAGTCATTTGTCCCTTTCTGAACTTTTCAGAACATCATCATAACTGATAGGTTCGTCATCGCTAATGAGTAACACGTCGTTCGATTCACTTACGAGAAATCCGTATCTCTCTGGAATATTGCGTGTCCTATCAGATCTACGAAGAAGTGGTGTTATTTTAGGTTCAACTGATAGCTCATCATTATGAGTTATTGGTTGTGGGTCTAGACTAGGTGTCTCTGTAATGTTTATTGGAGTTTCTTGAACTTCTTCAAGTTCAATACTACTCCCACTGTCTTCTTGTAAAAGAAATTCTTTTTCTAGAAATACAGCATGCCTTGAAACAAACACCTTTTATTCCAAGGGATGATAGAATTGGTAACCCTTTGTTTCCTTAGGGTATCCAATAAATAGACATTTATCAGACTTAGCATCCAATTTGTCTGATACAGTCCGCTTCACATAAGCAGGACAACCTCATATCTTAAGGTGAGTTAAGTGAGGTTTCTTACTATTCCACGTCTCATATGGAGTAGTAAAGACTACCTTGGTCGGGACTCTGTTTAGCAAGTAAACAGTTGTCTTAAGCGCATAGCCCCAAAAGGATTTTGGAAGAGTTGCATGATTCATCATAGATCTAACCATGTCCATCAAGGTTCGGTTACGCCTCTCAGATACACCATTATGCTGTGGTGTATATGGCGGAGTCCATTGAGACAATATCCCATTGTCCCTAAGATAATCTTGAAACTCTTGACTTAAGTATTCACCACCCCGATCGGATCGAAGTATCTTAATACTTTTATCAAGCTGTTTCTCTACTTCATTTCTGAACTCTTTGAATTTCTCAAAAGCTTCAGATTTGTGTTTCATCAAGAACACATACCCGAATCGTGAGTGATCATCGATAAAGGTAATGAAGTAGCTATAGCCTCCTTGTGCAAGAGTTGACATTGGTCCACATACATCAGTATGTATTAGACCAAACAATTCTCCCACTGGTTTACCTTTTCCGAAAAAGGGTAATTTGGCCATCTTGCCTTTTAAGCATGATTCGCATGTATCAAATGAACCGGGTTCAAATGATTCCAGAATTCCACATCGGTATAATTTGGTCATGCGTTTCTTACTTACATGGCCAAGACGACAATGCCACGTATAGGAGTCTATTTGATTATCTATTCGAGCACGTTTGTTGCTAACTTCGATATTGAAAACGTCACCGGATAAATCTAACGTGTAGATACCATTGCATAAAGTTTCAGTCCCATAAAGAACACCATTTAAAGTTATGTAACAACAATTGTTACTAAAAGTTAAATGGTAACCCTTTTCATTCAAGCATGAAATAGATACAATGTTCTTTATTAACGAAGGAACAAAATAACAATTATCCAATTCTAAGACAAGTCCAGTAGGGAGCTTTAGCAAATATGTTCCGATGGCAATAGCAGCAATCTTTGCTCCATTTCCAACTCGCAAATTCGCTTCTCCCTTAACGAGTCTTCTTCTATTCCTTAGCCCCTATATGTCATTACATATATGTGAGCTACACCCAGTATCAAGTACCCAGGTGTACGAGAAAATAGAGTGACATTCAATAACGAAGATGTCTGAAGAGGATGGGGCATCAGATGCCTTCTTCTTCAAGGACTCAAGATAAACCTTGCAGTTTCTTCGCCAGTGTCCCTCCTTGCCACAGTGATGGCAAGTGCCTTTTGTTGTCTTTTCAGTCTTTTTGGTCTTAGTTAACTTATTGGTGTCCAAAATGGAATGCAAATTCAGAGAAGACATGATCAACTGATTATCCTAGAAATACAAATTGAGCTTATGTGAGAAGAATGATAAAGAATGCATCAACATACATTAATTAAATCATATTTATTTTTTGAATTGAATAACCCTTTTTATCAATTCTGGAGATCGTAGAAACATCTCCAAATAGGTTGATATCCAACCATAGATAAGAACAACCATGGCTGTGACCATCAAGTTATTCTTAGCTATGAAGGTAGATAATTATACCGATTACATATCACATATATGTAACTATCACTTTATGCTATCAACTAATTGAATGTTTGCATAAATCATTGGGTTGTTAACTCATTAACAAGTATGCAACAATATACATAGCACCCAACTGCACCTCTCTTTACATCGACCTTGGCTGTGGCACAACAAATCGATGCTTCATGCTTAAGGTTGACCCATTAATCAAGAAATAGTTTTAATATGGTTGGAGCTCATTCAACCGTTTAGTCAGGCTTGGATGTGTCCAACAAGGATCTTTTTGCCGCAAGGATCTTTTTGCCGCAAGCCTCTTCTTTTGCTTCGCCGGAATTTTGATTCCGACCATCCTTTTGTGGTTAGTCTTCTGACTTCTCTCTTGGTTTTTCTCGTCCGTTCTCGGAGAATCTAGTAGTTTTCGAGAACACGAAACTCGTGGCTTTGCGAAGGCATCCCGAAGATACTCGGCGTGGACGCGAATAGAGGCGGAGCTTCCAAGGGACGCTTACGGTTGGATCTTGTCCCTTCTTTCGAGTTACGCGAGGTAATACGTAAATTAGTTTATGTTTCTGCAAAATTTTAAATATATGATCATGTCTACACAAGATAAAATTGCATGCTTAGATGTGTGGTTAAATAATTTGAGAAATTATTTTTGCTAAACCTTCCGCTGCACGTAATTAATTTTAAAATTACGAACCCGTATCCATGTCAACATGCACCCGGTCCCAACATGTCTAAGCTCTTAGATCCAACCGTGAATCTTTCTAAGGTTTTTTCGAATGTATCAAGCCTTGCCCTCAAGGCTTGATTTTCCCTTTCTAGGTTTCTAAACCTAGAATCCACATGTCCACTTTGGACATTCATAGACCTACCCTCGTTTCTAGACACATTCCTTCCCTTCTTGGGATTAGTGTCATGATCCTTATGCCTAGAGGTCTTGGGTTGATCATTATGCATGCTTTTCCTAGGGTTTTGATATATCTTGTTAACCTTAGTCCTATCATTATATTTAAAACCAAAATTATGCATCATTAAGTATTTTTCATTAAACCTAGCATGCATGGAGGGATATTTAACATGATTTTTCATATGCAAGGAGGAACTTGGAATTGAATTACATTTTAACCTAGGGTTAGGAATTACCTCCCTTACCCTTGTAGTCCCTCCTTGTTGTGAGCTTCTTCTCTTTCTCTCCTCCTTCTCCCATCTTCTCAAATTCTCCATCTTCTTTAGTTCTCCTTTCCTTAGACACTTTGTGTGAAAGTGCTCAAGTTCTCCACATGTGAAGCATCTAATCTTCTTTCTTTTAGCTTGAGTTTCTTCATCCCTACATCTCATGTTAAAATTTAATTGAATTGAGATAGGTTTAGAGTGTACCTACTTTTTCTTACATTTTGGACACTTATCTTTGTAGTGTCCCTTTTCGTTGCAACCAAAGCATGTGATGTGCTCTTTCGATTTAGCTTTGGTGGAGGTAGAAGCTTCTTCTTGTTCTTGTATGATTGAGGGTCTCTTCTCCCCCTCAATCCTTGAAGTTGATGCTTCCTCTTCTTCTCTTGAGGTGGATGTCCTCTCACTCTCTTCTTCTCCTTTACTTGAGGATGTGGACACTTCTTCCTCTTCGGATGTTGACATTTCCGTTTCTTTTTCTTTTTCTTGGTCCATTGAATCCATTTCTATTGGCTCTTCTTCTTCATCTACTCGTGTAGGGTTCTCATGAATTTCTTTCAATTTGCTCCACAATTCATATGCATTTTGATATTCCCCTACACCATTTAACACATTAGTAGGCAAAATATTGACTAATACATTAATTACCTTCTTATTTGCCCTTGCTTGATCTTGTTGCTCTTGAGTCCAATATCTAGGACGAAGCTTCTTCCCGTGCTTGTCCTTTGGAACTTCGAAGGGCTCTTCAAGGGCAATTCTACATACCCACTCCATTCCGAACCAAGTCTCGATTCTTGCCCTCCAAAAATCGAAGTTTTCATAATCCTAGGGCGGTGGAGTGTAGATGTCTTCCCCAAGTTTGTCTTTCATGGTTCTTCTTCCTCTAGCATGTGCTCCCTCGGTGGTTAGTCCAATCGAGAGCGGTCCTTGCTCTGATACCAATTGTAGGATCGTTTCCGGTACGCTAAAGGGGGGTGAATAGCTATTTTCGAATCTCTTCTACCTACACGGTTAGTTTGCGCAGCGGAATATACAATAAAAACGATAAGACAAAACTAACCAATGCTAACAATGAAGATTTACTTGGTATCCACCCCGGGCGGGTGACTAATTCAAGAATCCGTCGGTGGATCACTCCCTGGATAACCTCCGGCTAGCCCTCGTTGCTCTTTGTGGGTGGAGAAACCTCGCCACAATACCTTGAGAAGACCTGAGCACAAAGACTACTATCTTGCCTTTAACCAGGACAAGATTCGTCAAGAATCTCAGCCCGCACGAAGTCCTCTTTAAATATGACTCGGGCTGAAACCCTCGCCACCAGTCGACTGCTCCCAGGGCAGTCGACTGGTGCCACTGAAATTCAACTGTTGCACCCCAACGTTCGAATTCTCAGCCAACTCACCAGCCACCTACCAGTCGACTACTCCCAGAGCCGTCGACTGGTCCCTGGCTAGAACCCTTCTGTGAGTTTCATCAGTCGACTGCCCCCAGGCCAGTCGACTGGTCTACTCACCCACCTAAGGTTACTCTTCCTGAGTACATTCCACTCCGCACTCAAACCCTAGGATTTCCCGAGTACAATCACACAACACTCGTACTCTCACGACTCAAGTGACTCATCATCCGTAGCCTCGACTATTGCCTTCGCGCCCTCTTCATCTTCAGCTCCCGTCCCTCGGATGCACGCATGCCTCCAGCTTGCCTCCATGTCATCCTTCACGTATGCCTCGAAGTCCGCGCCCATCAGCTCATCGTCCCTGCTCTCCAAGGTCCCTCGGGTGCACACAAGCCTCCAGCTTGTCTCCATGCCACCCTTCACCGTGCCGAGGCCGTCCAGTCAAGTTCATATGTGTAACATGTACAACTTGCACACTCAACATACACATATAAGAACACAAGGGTAAACCTAACTTAAACCCTTTGCTCAAACATCAAAACACTTGGTCACTCCGGACCACAGATTGCCTCAACAATCTCCGCCACAAGTTGGAAACAACTTTGCTCCTTGAAGAACAACATCTCCACGGCCCAAAACCAAGGACCAGCGCCTAAGCTTTGCTCCCTGAGCAAAGTTGTGAGTAACTTTACCGCAGCCGTCAGCAACTTCTCCACAGCCTGAAAATTGCCAGAGCAATTTATCTACAAGCTGTAAGTTGCGTGGACTACCAAATTACTCGACTCCACATGCGTCTTACTCTCCACCAAAAGCCACCGAAGGTTATCTTGCTCTTCTGCCGAAGGCCATCGAAACAACCGTCTGAAGAGCAACCGATCAACCGATCAACCTTCTTTCTTCATCTGAAGTTGGCGCCTGCTCCAATGGCTCAGGTAGCGTGCGAGTCTTCTCCACCTTAGCAGCCGAATCAGCCGAAGGCAGCCGCTGAAGCAGCCAAAACCAGCAGCCAAAGGTTGCGTATTCAACCTTCCTGCTGCTTACACCTTCTCCACCAAACAGCAGCCCAAGGTTGCGTATTCAACCTTCCTGCCCCTTTGCTTATTCTGCACCGAACAGCTGAGGGTTGAGTGGAGAAGATGGAGTGGTTTTTAATTGCCTCAGCAATCAGTTGCGTGGAGAAGAAGAATAGCATCTGCTGTTCGGCGCTGCGTACCGTCAGGAAGAGAGAGAGAAGATAGGAGAGTTAGGTTTTCTTGTGTTGTCTTAGGATTAATTTTCTAAAAGAAAAAATCAACTTGGTTTCATGCCACATGAGGATATATATAAGGCTACGATAGAAACCATGAGGAGGAGTTAGATCTTGGCCTGCTAATGGATCCAAACCCGATCCATTAATGAGGATCCATTCCACTAAAAGATCCTCATTGAATTACCTCACCAATCCCCATATTTACATATGGGATCCACCTATTACGAGTCGTCCATCCCCCATGTTTAAGATCTCGAATGACCATTAATTAATTTAAATTACTGACAATTCAAATTAATTAATCTCTGAGTCCTTGACTAGTACCACTCGACCTTATCATCATGCCGGATCAAATCCACCTGCAGGGTTTAGCATAATGAACCTTTTGAGCTCATCAAGAGGGCATCATCAACCCGACTCACCAGGACACGGATTCCGTCAATAATCAACAACACATCATATTATTAATATTATCTCCCAACTTACCGGGCCTATCGATTTAATAGAATAGATCTCGTTCATTGGTAATCAAAAAAATAATAGTTAATAATATATGCCCATTATTATATCAGGATTAAGGGATCGTACTCCATAATATAATCTTGAGGTCCTATCCAATTATCGAGTCAGTACAAATTGGATAACCTCGGGTTTTGGTCCTACTCAATGTACTCAAAGCACACTAGTGTAATTCTATATATGGTCAAGACCAACCACACCTAATTACACTACAATCATTCTGATGATCTGTCCAATTTCATCTCGGTTGTGAGCCTCTATTTATACTAAGCAAGGAACTGATAATATGATCTTCCGTGTGACACCACACACCATGTTATCTACAATGTAAAGTACTGATAATATGATCTTTCGTGTGACACCACACACCATGTTATCTACAATGTAAAGTAATTGGACTTCATGCATGTACTAATATAAACAGGCACCTAGTATAGTTGTTTCTCATATATAAAATCATATCTTTCAGTATACACATCTTAAAAGGGAGCCTCAATTTACAAGTTTGACACAGTATATGATGTTATTAAAATGTTATCTATATCATTGTGTAAGGCTAGAAATAAATTCATGGAACTAAAGAAGGTTAAATCTGAATTAGAAAATAAATTAATTATTACTTGCTCAATTGAAGAATTAGAAAAGGTCAAGAATAAACATGCAAAATTAAGGGAAAATATATAAACTCCAAAATTAGCATTAGAAAAATATCCATTGGTTCAAATAATTCGAATATGATGTTATTAAATCAAAGAACAAAATCTAGCTGATAAAGATTCGGGTATAGAGGACCAAAATATAATTTTAGATATCTTAGGGGCTAAATTAGAAAAATACCAAAAAAATTTATTTCGTAAAAATATTTGATAAATATAGTAAGAAAGAATTTATTTTGGATGTCTAAATTGACTACTTTAAAAACAATTCTAGAATAGTCAATAATAGAAAGAAGTTTTTTTTAATCAAATAGTTGACTCGATGTAGAGGTAAGAAATCAAAATTTTTGTTTTCTTAATATTCTGCTCGAAACTTTATCCAATTTTTAAATGATCAAATAAAGAATGTTTTCTATCATTAGATTAAATTTCATGATTTTTGGACACATAGAACTATTTTTAAAATTATTTTTTTAGAAACATATGTTTATTGAAATTAGAAATTCAAAATTTGATTACAATTAATTTTATGTGATGGAAAATATTGTGTTTCACACTTGATAAACATTTCAAATTTTTCTCTAAATTCGTAATAATTTTACCGAATTTCCACACAATGGGAGATATTTTTTGGGTTATTCCCAAACCCTAACTTTTTGTTGTTGCCAAAGGAGGGATAAATGATAATTAGACATAAATGCAGGGGATCTAGAATTATTTGCATTATGTTTATTGGGCAATTTACCAAAGGGCGTACGCAACAATCGGTAATTACCAATGGGCGCACCATGGTTTTATTTTCACCAAAGGGCGCACTCATTATAGTGAACTTCCTCTTATACCCCTCATGTTATCTATTGCCTTTCTCTTTCTCTCTCAGTAATAAATTCTGTGACGTCAGCACATGCAACGTGACTTAATTACTGACTTTTATTTTAAAATAATATCTAATGGAATCGGCGCTAAATTAAAAAACATAAGGTAAAAATTAAAAAAATATTTCACTTTAAAAATTTCTCATCCAACCTGATTTAAAAATATAAATAAATAATTTTTATTTTTATTAATAGAAATTAATATATTAAATAATATTTAATAAATATATTAATGTATAAAAAGTTTTGGAAACAAACTGTTGGATTAAAAATATAAATAAATGATTTTATATTTGATTAATAGAAATTAATATATTAAATAATATTTAATAAATATATTAATGTATACATATGTTTTGAAAAAACTGACCGTGATAGCTTTCAGGCCCACGCTGGGCCTGAAATATTTTTATTTCAGGCCCAGCGTGGGCCTGAAATTTTTTATTTCAGGCCCACGTTGGGCCTGAAATCTTTTGATTCAGGCCCGACGTGAACTCAAATTTTTTTTCTATTTAAAAAATATATTAATATATAAAAAAACCTATCAAAACACTTAATTTTAGATTCAAACGCAGGGCCTGAAGTCATCCCAGGAGGGTTTGAAGTCAAATAACTTCAGATCCTATAAATAATTAATTTAATAAATAATAATTAAATATAAAAAATATTTTTAAAATAAAAAATTTTTAGTGAGGCCCTAAAGTCATCAGTGACTTCAGGCCCTCTATCTGAAAAATTTTCCCTTAGGCCTGAAGTCATCCGACTTCAGGCCTAAGGAGGGCCTGAAGTCTGATGACTTCAGGCCCAAGGAGGGCCTGAAGTCTGATGACTTCAGGCCCTCCATTAAATATATAAAAATAATAATAACTTTTTTTAAAAAAAAGGTATAATATATAATTACATAATAATAAAATGTTATAAGAGTGGTTTAGGTATATCAGTGAGTTTTGAGCAAAACTCACTGATGGACCTACCATATTTGGAATTCTGAAAACTCATTATCAGTAGACAGGGTTGAGCTAGGAGATGAGATTTTGGGTGCCGAAACCTCTAATCTTGCCGTATCACCAATGCTATAGCAGTGGTTTAGGTATATCAGTGAGTTTTGAGCAAAACTCACTGATGGACCTACCATATTTGGAATTCTGAAAACTCTATATCAGTAGACAGGGTTGAGCTAGGAGATGAGATTTTGGGTGCCGAAACCTCTAATCTTGCAGTATCACCAATGCTATAGGAGTGGTTTAGGTATATCAGTGAGTTTTGAGCAAAACTCACTGATGGACCTACCATATTTGGAATTCTGAAAACTCTATATCAGTAGACAGGGTTGAGCTAGGAGATGAAATTTTAGGTGCCGAAACCTCTAATCTTGCTGTATCACCAATGCTATAGGAGTGGTTTAGGTATATCAGTGAGTTTTGAGCAAAACTCACTGATGGACTTACCATATTTGGAATTCTGAAAACTCATTACCAGTAGACAGGGTTGAGCTAGGAGATGAGATTTTGGGTGCCGAAACCTCTAATCTTGCTGTATCACCAAAGCTATAGGAGTGGTTTAGGTATATCAGTGAGTTTTGAGCAAAACTCACTGATGGACCTATCATATTTGGAATTCTGAAAACTCTATATCAGTAGACAGGGTTGAGCTAGGAGATGAGATTTTGGGTGCCGAAACCTCTAATCTTGCTGTATCACCAATGCTATAGAAGTGGTTTAGGTATATCAGTGAGTTTTGAGCAAAACTCACTGATGAACCTACCATATTTGGAATTCTGAAAACTCTATATCAGTAGACAGGGTTGAGCTAGGAGATGAGATTTTGGGTGCCGAAACCTCTAATCTTGCCGTATCACCAATGCTATAGCAGTGGTTTAGGTATATCAGTGAGTTTTGAGCAAAACTCACTGATGGACCTAAACCACTCCTATAACATTGGTGATACAACAAGATTAGAGGTTTCGGCACCCAAAATCTCATCTCCTAGCTCAACCCTGTCTACTAATATAGAGTTTTCAGAATTCCAAATATGGTAAGTCCATCAGTGAGTTTTGCTCAAAACTCACTGATATACCTAAACCACTCCTATAGCATTGGTGATACAGCAAGATTAGAGGTTTCGGCACCCAAAATCTCATCTCCTAGCTCAACCCTGTCTACTGATATAGAGTTTTCAGAATTCCAAATATGGTAGGTCTATCAGTGAGTTTTGCTCAAAACTCACTGATATACCTAAACCACTCCTATAGCATTGGTGATACAGCAAGATTAGAGGTTTCGGCACCCAAAATCTCATCTCCTAGCTCAAACCTGTCTACTGATATAGAGTTTTCAGAATTCCAAATATGGTAGGTCCATCAGTGAGTTTTGCTCAAAACTCACTGATATACCTAAACCACTGCTATAGCATTGGTGATACGGCAAGATTAGAGGTTTCGGCACCCAAAATCTCATCTCCTAGCTCAACCCTGTCTACTGATATAGAGTTTTCAGAATTCCAAATATGGTAGGTTCATCAGTGAGTTTTGCTCAAAACTCACTGATATACCTAAACCACTTCTATAGCATTGGTGATACAGCAAGATTAGAGGTTTCGGCACCCAAAATCTCATCTCCTAGCTCAACCCTGTCTACTGATATAGAGTTTTCAGAATTCCAAATATGGTAGGTCCATCAGTGAGTTTTGCTCAAAACTCATTGATATACCTAAACCACTTCTATAGCATTGGTGATACAGCAAGATTAGAGGTTTCGGCACCCAAAATCTCATCTCCTAGCTCAACCCTGTCTACTGATAATGAGTTTTCAGAATTCCAAATATGGTAAGTCCATCAGTGAGTTTTGCTCAAAACTCACTGATATACCTAAACCACTCCTATAGCATTGGTGATACAGCAAGATTAGAGGTTTCGGCACCTAAAATTTCATCTCCTAGCTCAACCCTGTCTACTGATATAGAGTTTTCAGAATTCCAAATATGGTAGGTCCATCAGTGAGTTTTGCTCAAAACTCACTGATATACCTAAACCACTCCTATAACATTGGTGATACTGCAAGATTAGAGGTTTCGGCACCCAAAATCTCATCTCCTAGCTCAACCCTGTCTACTGATATAGAGTTTTCAGAATTCCAAATATGGTAGGTCCATCAGTGAGTTTTGCTCAAAACTCACTGATATACCTAAACCACTGCTATAGCATTGGTGATATGGCAAGATTAGAGGTTTCGGCACCCAAAATCTCATCTCCTAGCTCAACCCTGTCTACTGATAATGAGTTTTTAGAATTCCAAATATGGTAGGTCCATCAGTGAGTTTTGCTCAAAACTCACTGATATACCTAAACCACTCTTATAACATTTTATTATTATGTAATTATATATTGTACCTTTTTTTTAAAAAAGTTATTATTATTTTTATATATTTAATGGAGGGCCTGAAGTCATCAGACTTCAGGCCCTCCTTGGGCCTGAAGTCATCAGACTTCAGGCCCTCCTTAGGCCTGAAGTCGGATGACTTCAGGCCTAAGGGAAAATTTTTCAGATAGAGGGCCTGAAGTCACTGATGAATTCAGGCCCTCACTAAAAATTTTTTATTTTAAAAATATTTTTTATATTTAATTATTATTTATTAAATTAATTATTTATAGGATCTGAAGTTATTTGACTTCAAACCCTCCTGGGATGACTTCAGGCCCTGCGTTTGAATCTAAAATTAAGTGTTTTGATAGGTTTTTTTTATATATTAATATATTTTTTAAATAGAAAAAAAATTTGAGTTCACGTCGGGCCTGAATCAAAAGATTTCAGGCCCATCGTGGGCCTGAAATAAAAAATTTCAGGCCCAGCGTGAGCGTGGGCCTGAAATATTTTTATTTCAGGCCCAGCGTGGGCCTGAAAGCTACCACGGTCAGTTTTTTCAAAACATATGTATACATTAATATATTTATTAAATATTATTTAATATATTAATTTCTATTAATCAAATATAAAATCATTTATTTATATTTTTAAATCCAACAGTTTGTTTTCAAAAACTTTTTATACATTAATATATTTATTAAATTTTATTTAATATATTAATTTTTATTAATAAAAATAAAAATTATTTATTTATATTTTTAAATCACGTTGGATGAGAAATTTTTAAAGTGAAATATTTTTTTAATTTTTACCTTACGTTTTTTAATTTAGCGCCGATTCCATTAGATATTATTTTAAAATAAAAGTCAGTAATTAAGTCACGTTGCATGTGCTGACGTCACAGAATTTATTACTGAGAGAGAAAGAGAAAGGCAATAGATAACATGAGGGGTATAAGAGGAAGTTTACTATAATGAGTGCGCCCTTTGGTGAAAATAAAACCATGGTGCGCCCGTTAGTAATTACCGATTGTTGCGTACGCCCTTTGGTAAATTGCCGATGTTTATTTTATACCTTAAGTTAAACTTAGTTTGACGAACATAAAAGAAAGGGAGAATATTGGAACCCTTAGTGGTGTTTTGATACATTGTCAAATAAGTTTAAGTTATGTCCTCGTTGAGTTTTAATATTTGTGCCTAAGTATACATGGATTTAGAAGAATACACATGTACCCGATGGCTAAGAAGAATCATAGACGGCAAACCTTGGTAGAAGGCACAAGCGAGTGAGAAGAAAGAAGTCGTTAGACTCGGTGCATCTGAGGAATGAGTAGCTGGAAAGAGTTCTTTGGCGGAGCGAGAAGGACGCACAAGAGCGAGCTAGAAGGGCTCAATACATCTAAGGGATGAGAATTCGGAAGAAAAATAACACAAGGCAAACCGGATGAAGTCCAGACAAATATATGTCCAAGCCACAGAATTCATCCAAGTGACCAAAGAAGGTCAGCCAACATATGGTCAAGTCTAAGGTTGACCAAGTCTTAGTTGTAGGGAGGACCTCGACGTGGATGCATGCTAAAACATATTTTATAAACATGTGCAACATAATAAATCCTAATTTCTTGTAAGACACACATCCATGCATATAAAGATATACAACACATGCAGACATGATTGAAATAATATAAAATTTTACGAAATTAAATTAAAATTAGGCGTACCTTACGAATGATGTGAAGCGAGAATGCCATCAACTAAGCGACACTTGGAAGCCTTGAGCCTCGCCTCTATTCGTATCCACGTCGAAAAATCCTTAATAGCTTCACAAGTCACGAATTCCATCTTCGCGAAAGGTACTAGCCTTACATGCCAAGACGAGGTATGGTGCCAACAAATGGACGACACCAAATAGAGAAAGCAATCGAAAAATCAGCCCATTGTTTGCTCGGAGAACCCGCTGTGAATAGGTCTTCCAAGAGCCTTCGGGCGTCCAAACTTCACTGAGAAAGAGGTAACCGATACCCCTACATCTCAGGTATCTGGTAGCAATGTTTGCTCATCGAAAATGGAGCGAAAGGATGCCAGAAAGGGGCAAACCGTCAAGTGGATAGATTCTGTTTGCTTGGCGATGATCCAACGATCGGAGCTCCTGTGCTCCAACATCCTTCTGGTCTAAGGGGACCTCCTAGCCAGAGGAGAAGAGGAGCCCGAAGGTTGAGCGCTGGCGGACCAAGGTGAAAATCACTCCCTAGTGTTGGGTGGTCGGCGACACAAGAGAGGGAGGAGAGCAAGAGAGGTTTAGGGAGCATTTGGTTTGTAAAATTTTTATTTTTATTTTTTTGAGAAAACATGTTTTTTCTTTTCTAAGAAAATTACTTTTAAATATTTTTATTTTCCCATAAAATGATATCTTCTTTTCTAGGAAATAAATATGAAAATTGTCAACCAAACAATAATCTTTATTTTCTCAGAAAATCAAAATAAAAAATTTATAAACCAAACACTCCCTTAGATTTTCCAAAAGAGTAATGATAGGGACAGTGAATTTGGGACAGTGAATGGGACAGTGAATGACGTGGCAATTATTGTGTACACGTCCGATCGTCGATCGGACACTACTGGCGGCCTTCGGCCGCCGCCCCGAACCAAACTATACCCTGGGGGGCACGGTGAACCTGTCGGGGATCGCCGCAATTGTGATCTCGCATCATTGACCGTCGATTTCGATAGGTTCACTTTTGCCGGCGATCCTGACGAGTTCACCGTCCTCCGAAGGTATAGTTTGATTCAGGACGATAATCAGAGGCCATCAGTGGTGTCCGATCGGCGATCGGACGTGTACACATTAATTGCACGTCATTCACTGTCCCATTCACTGTCCCAAATTCACTGTCCCAATCATTACTCTTTCCAAAAATCTATTCAAATGAAATTGTTTTTATTTTTTTTCTCTTCTATATCAATATGTAGATCGCTTAGATGGGTTGGATGAGAAAGCCCAAATCCGACCCAATATTTCTTAACCAAAATTTAACCCATTAAGTTTTGGTTTGGTTCAAAGTGAAACTGCTTTAATTAAAACTCAAACTAATTTAGTTTATAATTAAACCAAAGAGGATCAATCTCATTTTCAAAAGATATGGTCCATCTGTAGTTCCGTTCTTACAAAATATGTTCCATATGTAAAATACCTCAAATTAGTGGTTAAATTGCTTTTAAACTAAAGTTGGGGGTGAGGGTTCCATTAACCAAACCGGAGGGGTTTAATCGCAAAATAGCCTTCCCACTTAAATTCCTCTTTTCTTTCTCTTCTTCACGAATTCCGCCAGTTCGTGATCGAGCCCGGCATTTCTCCGATCTTCTCCTCCACTTCGAGACCACACCTCTACCGCATCTTCTTCTTCTTCCTCGTGCAATCGAGTTCGAGAGTTCACGCCCGTTTTTCCTTTGCGATCTCTGCCGAGTTCGACACTCTTTCTCCTCGTGATTTTCCTTCTTCGAGACCACTGGATCCGGGGATTCTGTCTCTGAGGGGGAAAACGATTAGGAGATACCAGCTGGGTAAGGAACGCTAAAGTATAGCATGAATCGACGATCTTGGGGTTACCTTCCAATTTCGGGTAAGTGCGTTTGGTTTGGGTCTTTGTCACATTCTGTGCGTCGTGTTTCTTTTCTCATCGCTAAGTTCCGATTATCTTCCTTCGCCATTTGTGTTAGAATTTGGTGACCCGAATTCTATTTAATCCGTTATTATTTATTAGATATTTTATTATTAATATATTAATTAACAGATTCTTTATAAATCTGTTAATTAACAGTTTTGTTATTAATTTTTTATTTGACTAAGTATTCTAAGGCTCCTATAAATTGTGTATCTCATAAATAAGTTGTATCAATCAATCAATAAAGTTATTTGGGTATCTCTTCTTTCTTTTCTCTACCTCTCTTTTTCTCTACTTCTCTTTACTTTATTATGATATAAGAGTTGCCGACTTTGTATTCCGTCGTTTTTAGTGATTTTTCCTCCTCTGCCCGTGGTTTTTCCCTGTCAAGGGTTTTCCACGTAAATCTGGTGTGTTCTCTATTATTCTTGTTGTCATTTTTCCGTTCTAATCTCGTAACAAGTGGTATCAGAGCAAGGTTGGTTTTGAGGATTTCAAACGGGATTAATGACAACGGTAAGCATGAAGTATGATATTCCGCTTTTGGATCATAACACCAGATTTACGTTGTGGCAGGTTAAGATGCGAGCAGTGCTAGCGCATATGGACTTGGACGACGCACTGTTCGAGATAGACAACATGCCCTCGACATGGACAAAGGAGGAAAAGGAACGTAAGGATCGAAAAGCTCTATCTCAGATCTACCTTCACCTATCGAATGAGATTTTACAGGATGTTTTGAAGGAGAAATCCGCTGCTGCACTATGGCTAAAACTGGAGCAGTTGTGCATGAAAAAAAGTCTTACGAGCAAATTGGGTCTGAAACAACGTTTGTATTCTCATCGCATGGCAGAAGGTACGCCATTAAGAGATCACTTGACCATGTTTAAGGAAATTGTCTCTGACTTAGAGGCTTTAGAGGTCAAATATGACGATGAAGATCTAGCATTAATCTTACTGTGTTCTTTACCCTCGTCATATACGGCTTTTAGAGATACTATTTTATATAGTCATGATACTCTTACATTGAATGAAGTTTATGATTCATTATTTTCAAAAGACAAAATGAAACAGCTTGTCGAAGAATCTGAGACTCAGGGTGAGGGTCTTATTATTTGAGGAAGGACTCAGGAGGAAGACTCTGATGGTAATATCAGGGGCAGATCGAAATCCAAAAATAGCGATAAGATCTGTAATTATTACAAGAAGAAGGGTCACATTAAATCAGAATGTTACAAGCTGCAGAATAAGAATAAAAGGGTAGGTGAAAATTCGAGGGAAAAACAACCAGAGAAGTTTGGTGAGGCTGATATTGCCGAAAATTACAGTGATGGTGAACTTCTCGTTGCCTCTGATGCTGATTTGAAGAAGAGTGAGGAATGGATTCTTGATTCTGGTTGTACGTTTCATATGTGTCCCAATCGAGACTGGTTTTCAACATATGAAATGGTTTCGAGTGGTGTCATTTTGATGGGCAATAATACATCTTGCAGAATTGCTGGTATTGGTACGGTCAAAATTAAGATGTTTAATGGTGCCATTCGGACACTTGGTAATGTGAGGCACGTTCCTGATTTGAAGAGAAATATGATCTCTTTGAGTGTTCTTGATTCTAAAGGGTACAAGTACACTGGTGAAGGTGGAGCTATGAAGGCAGTAAAAGGTCTCTTGTTGTGATGAAGGGACTAAGGAAAACCACCAATTTATATGTTCTGCAGGGATCCACAGTAATAGGTGATGTTGTCGTCACAAGGTGATATTGATAAAAGTAGATCACTTACGGGAAGCTTATAAGAAAGCTATTTGGTTAAAAGGACTCTTTGGTGAGCTTAGCAAAGACTTGCAGATTACTACAGTCTTTTGTGATAGTGAGAGTGTCATTTTCCTCACGAAGGATCAGATGTTTCATGAGAGGACAAAACACATTGATGTGAGGCACTTCCTATAGTTAAGTTTAAGCATTACTTGGACTTGGTTGATGCTAGATGCTGAGATTTGCTTGTGGGACTTTTGTGGAAAAGGTGGAGAATGTTCTTTTTGAAGATTTGTGGAATTCGCGTCAAAGTGGAGATTGTTAGAATTTGGTGACCCGAATTCTATTTAATCCGTTAATATTTATTAGATATTTTCTTATTAATATATTAATTAACAGATTCTTTATAAATATGTTAATTAACAGTTTTGTTATTAATTTTTTATTTGACTAAGTATTCTAAGGTCCCTATAAATTGTGTATCTCATAAACAAGTTGTATCAATCAATCAATAAAGTTATTTGGGTATCTCTTCTTTCTTTTCTCTACCTCTCTTTTTCTCTACTTCTCTTTACTTTATTATGATATAAGAGTTGCCGACTTTGTATTCCATCGTTCTTAGTGATTTTTCCTCCTCTGCCCGTGGTTTTTCCTTGTCAAGGGTTTTTCACGTAAATCTGGTGTGTTCTCTATTATTCTTGTTGCCGTTTTTCTGTTCTAATCTCGTAACAATTTGCTTCTAGGGATCTTGGTGAAGTGAAGTTGGCGAGGATGGCTAGCTTAAATCTGGTCTGAGATCAGTGGAATTCTTTTCTTCTATTGCAGAATTTGGGATCTGGTCGATATAGCGGAGGTAAGATCTAGGTTAAGGATTAATCTGTTTCAGAATGGATTTTGCTCTGTAGTGCTTTCATCTGCTTGGATTTGGTTTTCATACGATTGAATCTGAGTACTTCGATCAGATTGCTGTTGTAGTAGGTGTTGGTGTTAAAGAGGGGTTTGCTACCTCGTTCTATTAGGACTTGGTGTTCTTGACATTACTTTTGTTCATGATTGGTTCTATGTGTGTGGCTGAGAGATGTAATGTGGTTTTTGATTTGTATTTCAAATATGCCGCAAGATCTAACTCAATTTGTTTCTAGATGAGTTGGTTGTTAGTTGAGGTATGCTTTTGGGTTGGGTTTTCTCTTCGAACAGAGATCAGGAGTTGAGATGATCTGTAGATCCTATTATGGATTTTTGTTGATTCTGTTATGCATGGAGCTAATGTGAGTTCTGGTTTTGGATGGATTTAGATTTGTTTGATTGAAACTGTGAATTAGCCGAATGGTAGGTTTGATGTCCAATTTGGTGTTGGTCTATAGAAGTTTATTTCCTGTGTGATCCTTTGATCATATGATATTGTCGTGGGCAACATTTTGGTGTTGGAATTAAGGTGTTGAGTTTTGATTTGTCTAATTGTTGTCGTGAAGTTTGGAGCTAGGGGTGATTCTGTTTTGGGAGTTACTGTTATTGCCGAGAGCTTCTTTTGAAGCATAGTGCCAGGTGGCACGTAGTGGCTTGTGTGGGAGTCCCTTAGTATATTGTAAACCCCAATTGGAAGTGGAGCAAGTGTATAATTTTACTTGGAAGCTTTCAATTGTTGGCTGTGAGCTTTTGTCCAAGTAGCAGAATAAGATCGTGAGTGTAGGATGGGATTATAAGTTCAAATCCATTACTTTTGTATGCTTGCCGTGGGGGTTAGCATGATGATGCGGTGAGGACCTTAAGTATAGTTTTGTGTTTGAATTTTTGTTTATGCAGTAGGATTGAAACTTAAACTATTTGGATTAATGTTAGATCTGAATTGGATATGTTAATTCTGTTGTAGAAATGGTAGCACTGAATTTGACTCGGTTCTCTTTGCTTTACTTAGCATTGTAGACCTTGTTATACCCCTACCGAATGCTTTGATGAATTTGGTTTAGTTTGGGTGAATCTTGGGTTAAGCTTAGACTTAAACCTAAACGTGAACCCAATCTCGATAACTAAGTCTAATCATTTAATTATGTGTAATTAAATAATTATGATAATTAGGATTATCCACCTACACAAGTTAGTAATTGATTAACTAGTTATTTTTGTATAAATAACTACATCATTATGTCCTCTGATACAGGACATTGATTTGGTGGATCGGTTGTGGATTATTGGATAGGGGGTTATCTACGTTACAACACCAACATTGGAGGCGGATACCTTTGACTTTATCTCTGTAGATACTGTCATTATTTTATGCATGATTTATTATGTGTAGCAGTAGGTTTATACCTTTTCTACCTTTTGTAATCCCTGCCTGATACTTACTGTTTGATCATTGAGATGATCACCGTTTATTTCATTACAATTTCGATGCTTGATATTCTTGCTCTATAGAATATACTTATATGTAGGGTAGTGGTATGTCACCTCATGCCCATTATTGGTTAATCACTAGTTATACTTTGCATGTACACCTTGTGGTTTATTTTGTAGTCATGATTCAGACTTATGTAGGGCATATAGTCCTTTGGGGACTATTAGGTCGATATTGTATGTATTAGTATCATGGACCATCCATGCACATGGTTGCATAGCTGGCAACTCTTGGCTCCCTTGTAGTTGAGATGAGTCGTCTGTCTTATAGGACCTGGCCACATGATCACTCAGGGGTTATTGATTATCATAGTGTGGCTAGTGTTGCTCCGTTCTGTTTCTCTCAATCACTCATGGGTTAGTTGTTATCAAAGCGTGGTAGCAAGCGGGGACCCCTCCTTTGTTATGTGATACGAGGTGAAGAGAGCAAGACTCCCCCATATGACATGGGGTAGGAGTGTTGTCTTTGACTGCATCCTGTTCACTCGGCCACTCCGGAGCAGTGGCGGCGGAGTGCGTACAGTTGTTATATCCCTACCCACTCGACCATTTACATATGCCATGTTACGGTGCTAGATTCGCATCACGGGTAACATATGTTACTGTATTATGTGCATATGATGCATGAGATTGCATTTGATTGTGTTTGCTGCATTTGATTGAGTTGTGATTGCTACATTTGGATGACATGCATATATAAGAGGTATTTGCATTTAGTTTGGTGTTTTGCATATGCTTGTGACCACGAGCTTATATGACCTACTACGTCGTAGGTGGAATTGACACTAATATGTATCGTATATTCAATATTTTGGTTATACATATTATGTTATTCCTATGGGATTGTATCCGTTTATTTCTACTCTACTTGTATAGCTTTTTCATACCATGCATATCTATCTATATTACCCGTAGATTTCACCTAGACTCACTTCTGTTTGCTTATTTATCTGTTTCAGGATGATGCCGCTAGGAGAGCCTAACAACCAGTCCCTCCTTCCTTTCGTATTATTTTTGGTTCGCTGCGTATTTATTTATCATTCGTGGTTGATTGTATTTTCTTTTATATTAATTTTCTTAGACTTGTATATGTGGTGGTTTTTATGTGTTTTGTGTGGTTGTGTAGCTAATTGCCTGGAGGGCTACATACTTGGTGTTATATTTTGTTGTAGTCACGATGATACGCGCGTTCGGTTTATGAGGCATTTTAGTTTTATATATACGTGCTATATGTTCTGGCAATGTTGGCCGAGGTGTATGGAGTCGTGTAGGCAGTGTTAGTGTATAATTGCTTCAGATTGTTTGCTGTATAGGAGAGGTGTTGTATGATTTTTATTGGACTAGTGACTCTACCGGGGGCATGACAATTTATTTGGTATCAAAGTGCAGGTTCTCAATACCTATCATTTTTCATGTTTCAGAATTTTGGAGTCTATCTGATACCAATGTATTTGGTATCAGAGCGTAGGTTATAATGCCTATCTATGTTCATGTTTTGGGGATTTATAGAGTTTTTAGATTTTATCTAACACCAATTTAGTTGGTATCAGAGCATAGATTGCGTGATATCTTGGGTATTTATGGATTTTACGGAGTTTATCTGATACCAATTTATTTAGTATCAAAGAAGTTTATGAGTCTTTTTGGATATATTCAGAGTCATTTTCCCGACGTAGTCGTATTTTGGGACTTGGTGGTGACGGGATATCTCCAAGCGACAAGGTATATCTATTATCTTACCTTTGGTATTCACTTCCTTGTATAGATTTGGTTACACGTGTTAGTTTAGTTGGATAGTATGTTTTTACCTTTATCCGACCGTTAGGTATTCATGGATCTGGTTTAATGGGATTGGATTGTTGGTGTAAAGAGCATCAGACATGAACAGTCAACTTCTAATATTTCGATGTTTGACAATATACTAAGGTCTGGTCAAAGTGATCAAGGGTTAAGTCAAACAAGACCTGATGTTTGGTAGGGTAAACCCAAGCTTGATCAGGTTGACCAAAGAGTTAGCCAAACATGACTTGATGTTTGACAGGGTAATCAAACCTAGATTTGATATGTTTGACAATATAACAAGGTTTGATCAATTAGAACAAGGGTTAGTTAAATATGATCAGATGTTTGACAGAGAACTCAGGGTTGGTCAGTTTGACCAAGAGATAAGCCAAACAAGACTTGATGCTTGGTAGAGTAATAAAACATATTTAGACTAAGCCAAACAAGACTTGATGTTTCGCAGAAAGAAGTCTACTCAGGATTAAGATGACTAGCAAAGAAGTCCTTATCGAGACACGAAGTCTTGGTCGAGGGTTGGGCATCGAAGTCCTAGTTTGGGGAATTGGGCACGAAGTCTTGACCTGCAGGGTTGAGCACGAAGTCTTGGTCGGGTATCGGGCAACGAAGATTTGACAAGTGAAGCCGAGCATGAAGACATGGTCCGAGGGATCGAGCAAAAGACTTTGTCGAGCGGGGATCGCGGACAAGAGTCGAGATGGGTCAAGCTTGAATGTCGTCGAGTTCCGGGTTCTCGGAGGCAAGCAAAAGTCTTGGTTGGGGAATGAGCAACGAAAACTTGGCAAGTGAAGCCGAGCACGAAGACTTGGTCCGGAGGATTGAGCAGAAGACTTTGCCAAGTGGAGATCGCGGACAGGAGTCCAGACGAGTCAAGGTCGAACGTTGTCGAGTTCCGGATTCTTGGAGGCCAAGCAATAGTCCAACCGGAGGTCCCGGTTGGCAAAAGATAACTTCTCCAAAGTGGAGTAGGCAAGGACGCGTTCTTCAGGAAAGAGAACATTAGGCATCGGTTTGACCTAGGATTTCATTTGAAATCCAAAGTCAGAACCAGACAACTCTGGCTGTCAATCATTAAAGCTAAGGATTATTTGTTTTGTCTTGTGTTTGTTTGTCTTGCAGGAACCTGGAGTTAGAGACAAGATAGGAGAGTAAACACAAGAAAACAATAACCTTGGAAAGGGCTCCCAGAAGCCTGGGATGCAAGCCTTATCTCTGCGCTGTGTACGCCAGTTCGGATCAAGTTTTGACCGCAATGAGGGCGCCTGAAAGGCCATTCAAGCGCAGAATAAGTACTATATAAAGGGGTCGAGTGCAGCGGTTAAGATCATCGATTCACACATCCGCTTACTCATTCTGTGCAAAGGAAAAGTATTGAGACGAAGCTCTGTGACCAAGGAGGCTCCAGGAGGAAGTGCACGATGCTTCGGAGTTCTAGATTGGTTGGGATTGTCATCTTCTGTTTGGTTTGCATTTAGTTATAACTTGTAATTCTTTATCATTATTTTGCTTGTACTCTCAACTGTAAGACGGGTTTCTTTGCCTCCGGAAATTTCGGAAAGGAGACCACTAGTAGACGGACACTATTCATAATTAAGCCTTGGATGTACTGACCCTGGGGGGTTGGGAACTAAGTAAATCCCGCGTGTTCGTGTTGTGTTTGCTTTTACTTTTATTATTCCGCTGCTACTAACAACTTTGATATTAAGCGAACAATCAACGAAGATCCAACGATAAATTTTACGAGTTGATATTCACGCCCCTCTATCGACGCTACCGATCCTACAATTGGTATCAGAGCAAGTGGCTCTGATCAGACTCACCGCCGAAGGAGCAAGAAGGCCAGGAATTGAGGGGCAGCCAAGGGTGAAAGATGTATATTTATTTTATAATGTCTAAATTTTACATAATTTGTTTTAAGTGCAGAGAGAGAGGACACTATAAAAATTAGTGTCCTACTCGTAAGATTCAAACACCACCGTCGGCAACAGAGGTACCAGTGCTAGGAGTCCGGAGGGATAAAAGCCACATCAAATGCTTCAAGTGTCAAAAGCATGGGCACTACAAGAATCAGTGTCCGAACTGGAGGATAAGCGAGGCCACAATGCCAGAAAATAGTACGAAGGTAAAAGAGGTACAAAAATTTAATTTCTGCCAAAATGCTTTTCAAATTCCTACAAAGCTACATAATTTTTTTGGTGATTTAGATAATAATGTTGATTTTTCTGTCAAATTAGATTATCTGCATGAGAAATTAAAAATATTACATGATAGTTTAAATACTAATGATCTAAATAATATCAAAATCTTGAAAATTAATTCTGTAATTTTTTCAATTAATGCTGCAATATCAAGAATTAATTCTGAGATTTTATCACATAAGTCATTAGATAATTCTGAAACTCTATTTAATAATTTTATTAATTTTGAAAATAATTTTAATAATTCTGAAGATAATAATCAAATCTTAATTAATAATTCTGAAAATAATAATCAAACCTTAATTAATAATTTTCAAAATAATTTTAATAACTTTGAAGATAATTATGAATCCTTAATTAATTAATCTACTTATTTTGAAAATAATGATACAACCTTAATTAGTAATTCTAAAAATTATTCTACAAGATAATAATATAACTTTTATTAATTCTGAATATAACTCTGAAGACGAGGAAAAATATGATTCTAAAGATGAATATGAATTTATTAAAATTAAATCTATAATTAAAAGGCTTACAAGAAATTAAATTAAATAAAATTATTAAATAAAATTGAAAACTTAAAAACGGAAGAAATATTAGTTGAATCAGAATTCTTTGAATTATCGAAATGATGCAATTATATATAAAATTATTATTTAAATCTTAAAAACTTAAATCTTAATTAATCCAAATCTAAATCTTAATTAAATCTTAAATTTAAATTAATTATCTTCAATTAAATCTTAATTCAAATATTAAAAACTTAAATATTAGTTAATCCAAATCTTAAATATTAATTAAATCTTAAATTTAAATTAATTATCTTCAATTAAATCTTAATCACAAATCTAATAAAACTTAAATATTAATTAACAATTCAACTTTAACTAGAAACTCAATCCTTAATTCAAAATTCAAATCCATGAACTAAATTTAAATTAATTACCTTCAATTATGAAACTAAATAAAATTCTACCCAACTAGAACAATCAACTTAATAATAATAAATATGTCAAAGTGGGTTGACATATTTGCAGGTTCACACGTTCTGTATCAAATCGAGAATTTGATACTTTATTACATCTAATTAAAATGATTTGACTTGATTGATACATGCATAACTGCTATACTCATGCATCTGTTTATTTTTCTTCATATACATCTGTCATGTCATTCATGCTAGCTTATTTTTTGCTTAACTTAGAATGTCTAGATAGGAAAAAGATTAGTTGATACTTACTTAACATAGTACCAGGGTGGGGTGAGATGATAATACGTTGGGGAAGCTTGGTATGGGAAGTCAGGAAGGGTAAAGAGTACCCGACTTAGTCGACCTAGCTAAGTGAAACTAGCCGAAGCTACCTCACCACATCCTAGATTAGTTAGACCAGAGTTTCTTAAAAAGTAAATTGAAAGATCATTTCTTTAAAAGGCTTTGTCTAAGGAAAGGATCGTTGTTCCGATAACCAGAAGGCCCCTTTGCCTAGCCAAGATCTGGAAGTCAATTATTGAAATTTACTTTAAGTTACTAATTGTTAAACTTGAATCTAACTCAATGTCAAACAATCTATAAAATTAATTAATCGAGCATCTCACAACACCCATAAGGCAATCATGCTTAATTGTACTACGACACTTAGAATGGGCGAGATGATAAGGACTAATCAATTGATAAATGTTTTCAAAATTATTTAAAAATCCTTAGAATATTTTCTCAAAAATCTATTTTAAAAATATTGATTAAACATAATAATGTTTTAATGAATTTCATACATGATTGTGTGTACCTATAAATATATTTCAAAAATTATATATCTTTTCGAAAGTTGTTTGACCTGCACTTACACACAAATCCTCTAGGTCAACACTAAAGTCCCTTAAGACACTTAGGTAGAGTTCCTTGTAGTTAATAAGGGTAGCCAGAAGATGTCAGGTTCAAGGGGAGTCTATCTTTTTTGCGAATTTTTCTTTAACATTTCTTATGAAAATTATTTTTTAAAAATTATTTTTTTCGAAAATTTATCTCTGTCAAAATGATTTTTGTTTAAAAAATTATTATTTCTTTCAAAATGCTTTTCGAAAAATATTTTTCAAAAATTTATTATGACTTTCAAAATATTTTTCGAAAAATACTTCTTCAAAAATTATCATATTCTTTCAAAAATATTTTTCTAAAATATGCGTAAATTGCTCTTATGATTTGGATAAACTCTAAAGACACATAGGAAGTATCTCTTATGATCTGCAAGGATTCCTAAGAGTGTGTCAGACTTAGGGAGAGTCCCAATCAAAAGAATAATTTGTCCTTTAATTTCTGATTACTTTAAAATCTTTCTTAAAATCTTTTTTGTAATTCTTTTCATTTGAATCAAACCCTAAGACTCAGAGGAAAATCAACTTATGGTCAACAGGCTTTCTAGGACTGTGTCAGGTTTAGGGGAGGTTCAAATTAAAAGAACCATTAGAAATTTTAAAAATACTATATTTTCAAAAAACACTATCTTTTTAAAAACACTTTATTTTTGAAAATACAATAGTCTCATTTTCCAAAACATAATTTGAAAATCTTTTATCCTTTGAATATTTTTGAAAATCTTTGAAAAATTACTTAGTTTGGAAAAACCTCCAAGACATATAGGAAAGTTTTCCTTGTGGTTAACAAGGTTTCCTAGGATTGTTAACATCCTAAGCCCAAGACAAGCAAATACAAAGCCAACAAACATCCTAAGCCCAAGACTTTACTACCTAAGGTCAATTCCTTAGGGTTTCCCACTGTTTAGCTTCACTCACCTGGACTTCATCTACCTAGCTTCACTCAATAGGATTCAACTTTACTCACCAGGATTTCATGTCTGATCGTCGACTAGGACTTTTGTGCCCAACCCTCGGGTAGGTCTTCGTGGCCAATTTCCCAAACTAGGACTTCGGTGCCCAACTCTCGGCCAGGTTTTCGTACTCAATTCCCTGAACTAGGACTTTGGTGCATTGACAAGGACTTCATTGCTAGTCATCTAATCTTGATTATGTAGATGTAATCATGCCCTAAATGAGAAGTTTCGATAATTGACAGTTGTTTAAGTTTAAGCTAATACATTGGATCTAACATTGAGGTTTAGTGTGCAGTAATGCAAGAAGTCTAAGGAATGGTCGGGGACCGAATTCTTGGCATGAAGACCCGGAGTTGAGGAAGCTCCAAGCAAGAAGTCCAAGGGATGGTCGGGGACGGAACTCTTGGCATGAAGACCCAGAGTTGAGGAGGCTCCAGGCGTGAAGTCCAAGAAACGAGAGGTTTCGCTGTCACAAGGTAATTGGATTGATTGAGAACAACGCAAAATATTTAGGGTTGAGAATCCTAAATTTGAGTGTATCAATCGATCAGGCAATCGATTGGAAGATGACCAATCGATTAGTGAATCGATTCAGGGTGATTCTGTGCGAAAACAGAATGGTCCCTAATCGATCAGTCAATCGATTGGGAGCTCTTTAATCGATTGATGAATCGATTCAGGATGATTCTGTGCGGAGACAGAATGCTCTTTAATTGATTGGTGAATCGATTACGAGCTGTTTTGTGTGTAAATAGAACGCTTCGTAATTGATCAGTTAATCGATTCAGAAGCCCTGTAATCGATTGGTGAATCGATTACGAGCTATTCTGTGCGCAAACAGAACGCTCCGTAATCGATCATTCAATCGATTCAGAAGCCCTGTAATAGATTGGTGAATCGATTACAAGCTGTTCTGTGCGCAAACAGAACGCTCCATAATCGATCATTCAATCGATTCAAGATACCAATCGATCAACCAATTGATTCAAGTTCAAAATGGTGTAATCCCAGCCGTTCATCCGACATCCATACTGTTCAACGGCTACTTGGTAATCGATTGGGGTTTTTCGCCAATCGATTCATGACGCAGAGAAGACTGTTATAAGCGGGCAACCAAGCGCAAAACACGTCACTGTTCCATTGCAATCTCTGCTAGGGTTTTGGTGCTCCAAGTTCTCTGCTCAAGCTCATGTTTCCAACACCTTCTTCAAGCAACCAAAGGAAGGAGAAGCAAGCCTAGTGTGTAATACTTCTTTCTCTTCTTCTTCTTGGTGTTGTTCTTTTGTGAAAGCTTGCAAGGGTGTTGTAAAAGGGTTTCTCCACCCTCGGTGTTGTTCTGAGAAGGAGGTTTCTTAGTGAAATCTGTGATCGCTGGTGTGGACCCTTGGATTAGTCACCTCAAGGAGGTGGAGACAAAGTAAACCATAGTGTTAGCATTGGATTTGGAAGTGTTTAGCTCTTAATCTCTGCTATGAAGAAGAAGAATTAACTGAAGCGAGCTATTCACCCCCCCTCTAGCTCTACCGATCCTCAACAAGTGGTATCAGAGCAAGGTTGCTTCGGAGGACTCACACCCAAAGAAGCAAGCGGTTGAGTGATGGACCCAAAAGAGCTGTCACGAATGTGGGTCTCAAATTTAGATATTTATAAGCTGGAAACCCTTTTTGTAATCAAAGAATAAAAACGTAGTAAAGGGGCCACAGGTCGTATTTTTCCTAGGGCTAGTTGGAATTGTGTGAATCGTGCTCGAGTTTATGTGTCATCAAGATTTTTGGGTTTCAAATAAGATTTGGGTTTGGATTCAATGAGAAACTAAGGGAACAAACTTTATATAAAGGGCAGCAATGAAACAACTTGAAGTACAAAAGAACAAACTTATGGGCCAATATTATACTAAGTACAAGAAATATACGTAATCAATTTAGCCTTGAAAATAACTATCAATGAAATAGTATGCAAGGATAGAGGAAGCGATTCGAAACCTAATCACTGATCAATGCAAGAACTAACTAATGAAGAAGTTAATACATAAACGAAGCAACAACTCCAATGCAGAAAATCAACATCAAACTCAGTGCAGAACTGATCTTGACACAACATGCAAACTCAGCAACCTTGATACGCAGGAAGAGAATTCTATGTGCCAAAACTGAAACTAATTGCAGTTTTGATGCATTACTTACTACAAGAAGAGCAGCACTTCAACTAATGTGAAACTACTGATGTAACACAATCAAATTTGAAACAAACAGACTTAATGCAAAATTCAGAAACAAACTATTGCATGAATGAAATGCAGAGCTTAATAACTCGAAATGCATGAATGCAGTATCAAACTGAATGCTGAAAATAAACAAGGATAAACTGAACTCGAATCACTAATTTGAAGCCAACAAATGAAAGGAAAACTTCAGCAACAATTGACTACAAAAACGAATGAAGGTAAAGCAACAACTCAAGACCAAACTAATCAAATGCAGAACTAGCTATTACAAGCTAAATTCGAATCTCTAATCCAAGTTCAGACAAGCTTAAATAAAATCTAAGGTTTACTTGGCATTAAATTCAGAAGCTAAAACTGAAAGAAAACTTGAGCTGAAACTGCAGAAATTGAGTTGGTAAGCAATCTGAAATTGGCACGCACAATTGAAACCAGATTCACTGTAATAGAAACAAATTGCAATGTAAATTCAGAGGACAAACGAAGGTTCAATCTCAATTCAAAAGAACTAAGTGAAATGCAGGTAAACAAAAGTGATACGTAGGAAGAAAACTTGATACGCAGAACAGGGCTGACAGAAATACAGATATGACTCAAAGCAAAGAAAGTTGATCTAAATCCAATTGGTCATTGCAAAAACAATCTATCTAATAAAAATGCTGACTTACAACTCTAATCAAAGCAGGAACTGATCAGAAAAGAAACTACAACAGTGGATACGAGACAGAAATGTAACTGAAATGCTAAACAAAAAAAAACTGATACGTAGCTAAAAAAATCTGATACGCAAGGATGAAATTGAAAAGCAAATGAAATTAAGTGAAGTATTAACTAAACAAGCTAGCTCACTAATGGAAGAACATACTGTTGGATCGAGAGAATACAATAGAGGGGGGGGTGAATATCGTAAATCGTTCAGATTAGATATAGAGAAATTGCACAGCGAAAATTAAAACACAGCACACGAACACAGGTAGTTTTACTTGGTTCGGAGCCTAGGTCGACTCCTACTCCAAGGCCCACGGTCGTTGACCGTTTACTGCGGGCAATTCTATATTTTCGCAAAATGGTTTACAAATCAATATTACAATTGCAGTATCGTAAACACAAAAAGGAAATTGCTCTTCGTTACCGACGTCCGATGTAGATTGACTTTTCGGAGCGGAGGGACGTCGTCGGCTCGAGTTGGGAGGTTTCCGGAGCAGAGCGCGGGAGCAGAAGAGCGTAGAAGCGTGGAATCAAGTGTTGTATAGAAGTTTGGGCGTTGGGGGCTATTTATAGCACCTCGGGGCGCCCTGGACGTCGGGGGCGCCCCCCCCCCCACGTGTCACGCGATCCGAGCTTTGCTCGGTCAACCTCTATCCCACTCGAATAGGGATGAGGTTTGACACTGGGGGCACCCTGGACGTTGGGGGCGCCCTGTTTGACTCCTTCAGCGCGGGCTTCTCGGCTGGATAAGGGTAATCGACTTCGCTGGCGTAGGCACGGGGCGCCCTGGGCATCCGGGGCACCCCGGCCAGTAAGCAGCCTAAGCTTTTGTTGCTTTGCTTGTTTTGTGTTGCCCTTGGAGGTGCCCGGGACACTGAGGGCGCCCTGCTCAGCTACTTGCCTCTCTCCTTTGGGCATTCTGAGCTGCAGACACACGTTCCTTCGGTCCTGCATCCAGGGTTAGTCCAAAACAATATAAAGCATTAGAGTATTATGTTTATACAACCTTAGCTGTCTTAGTTCTGACTTTGGGCCTCCAAAATGGAGCCCTAGGTCGAACCGACGCCTACTGTTCCCTCGACGGGGAACGCGTCCTCACCTACTCCTCTCGGGAGAATGTACCTGATGCCAACCGCTCCTCTGGTTGGACTTTTGCCTCGTGGTCCTTTGCCAGGTCTTGGATACCGAGCTGTCCTTCGCCCGGTGCCTAGCATTCCTTCGCTAGGGCTTCAGTCCCAAGCTGTCCTTCGCCTGGCGCTTAGCAGTCCTTCGCTAGGGCTTTTTACCCTGGCATTCCTTCCCCAGTGCCTAGCAGTCCTTCACTAGGGCTTTGTACCCTGGCATTCCTTCGCCAGTGCCTAGCATTTCTTCGCTAGGGCTTTGTTTCCTGGCAGCCCTTCGCCAAGTGCCTAGCAGCCCTTTACTAGGACTTTGTTTCCTGGCAGCCCTTCGCCAGGTGCCTAGCAAGCCTTCGCTAGGACTTTGTTTTTGCACACTCAAGTAACCTTATTAGATCACAAATAAACTTAACATTGAATCCTTTGCCAATATCAAAACAAGGTTCGATATGGTGCTTCCTGCACCAACAATCTCCCCCTTTTTGATTTATGGCAACACGATTCAAAGTTAAGTAAAAATTACAACAGTTTAAGCAAGAAGGTTAAGATCAATAAAACATAGCAATTCTGAATAGTCTAAAACCACAATGTAATTTGAACAGAAAATTTTTTTCTCATACTCCCCCTGAATCATTGTGTTATAAAATACTTAACTTAACACTTAACTTTGACCCTTCCTCCCCCTTTGACATATATCAAAATCAAACATGGGTGAACAAGGTAAAGTAAAAAAGTTTTTGCAATCCTAAATTTTGTTACAAAACTTTTATTTGGCTTTGCAAAAAGAATTTTACTTTGAAGCCAAAATTTTGAAGCTAAATTTTGTTATAAAATACTTTGAGTATTTTGAAATACACAAATCCTTAAAAAATTTCTAGACAAGTTTTTTAAAAAAAAACTTTACTTAGAACCATTTGTCAAAATTTTCAAAAAGTTTTTGCTCAGACAAATTTACTAAGAAAAATTTTACTTAGAAAAAAAACAAGTACTTAAAAACATTTGAAACATTTAGACATACTTAAAAAATTTGAAACACTAGAAATACTTGAAAGCACTTGAAGTAGTTTAAACATGTGTGTATCAAACATTTTTAAAGTACTTTACAAAATTCTTAGACCAATTTTAAAGCACTTATAAATACTTAGCTTTTTGTGAAAACGAGATAAAAAAAATTTCTCTCTCTTTTCTATTTCTCTCCCCCTTGGCCATATATCAATAAGGAGGTTTTGAAAGAAGATTTAAGAAATAAATGTGTATAAGAGTTTATGAGCTTTGAAAAAATACTTGTTATAATTCTGAAAGTATAGCAAGTAGCTTAAATTGTACCAATGAAAACTCCACTTTGAAAAGTATTGTGAATTTAAAAAAATATTTTGTATTTGTAGACAAGTTTTTAGAAAATTCACGTACTTAGAATACTATTGCCTTAGAAAAGTATTAGTACTCTTTGAAAACATTATATTTTGAAAAATAGAAGTACTTTTGAAAGATATTATGCAATTTTTGAAAAATATAAGTACTTTTTAAAAAATATATGCATTTTTGAAAAAACAGATTGAGCCTTTTTGGAAAGTCTAGGTATTGTTTTTGAAAACTATTACACTTTGAAAAATATAAATAATTTCTGAAAAGTATTATGCATTTTGAAAACATAATATTTTACTTGACTAGGTTTCTTTTCCAGTCTGATACAATCATAGGAAACCTTGTTAGCTGCAAGGACATTTTCCTAAGTGTCTTGGAAATTCTCTAGACTCAAGCAAATATTATTTCTAAGCATAATTTTGATAATCCAAAATGATAGTACTTTGAAAATATATGCTAGTACATTTTGAAAAATGTGTGAACTTTTGAAGACACAATATTTTACTTGACTTGGTTTATCATTCAGTCTGACACAATCACAGGAAACCTTGTTGACTACAAGGACATTTTCCTAAGTGTCCTGGAAATTTCTCCAACCCAAGTAAATATTATTTCAAAGATAATTTCATAAGCCACAAAAATTTTGAAAAATAAAATAATAGTATTTTAAAAAAAAATTATTTAAGTTTTCAAAAGGATTTTAAACGTGCAGTGCATGAAAACATATAATTTTGAAAATGTTCAATAATTCTTTTAATTTGATCTCCCCCTAAACTTGACCCAGTCCTAGGAAGCTTGTTGACTACAAGCGATCTTCCTCTAAGTTTTAGGGTTTGATTTAAATTATAAAAATTATTTAATAACTTCAAACAAATAATTATTAAAAAAACATTTCAGAAATTCTTCTTTTGACTCAAACTCCCCCTAAATTTTACACATCCTAGGAGTCCTTGTAGATAATGAAGTGGACCTTCCTCTGTGTCTTTAGGGTTTATTAAAATCAAAAGAAACAATTTTGAACAACCTTCTGATTATGATAACTTTCAAGGAGATAAATTTGAAAACATAACTTGAAATGTTAGCACAGTTTTCGAAAAACACTTTGAAATGATGATAATTTTCAAACAGATAGTAGTATATGAAGGTTTTTTGCATCAATTTTTGAAAACCTTATTTTGAGAGGATAATAGGTTTTAGAGCATAAGGTTTTTTGAAAAATTTGAATTTTTTGAAAAAGATTAAGAAGAACTCCCCCTGTATCCGACACAGTCTGTCTTTTATCTAAGTTCCTTAAGGGACTTCAGTGTTGACCAGGTTGACTAGGGTTTGACTTTGTTGACCAAGGTTAACTCAGTTTGCTATGTCTGACCGATTAATAACTAAATCAAACAGGCCTTGGATTCTATCTAAAATGTGTCTATTGTGATATTTAACATGAAATTCACTATTTTGAAAAAAAATAGGGTACAGTAAACTAAATTAATTTGCAAAATAGAGATAATTTTGAATAACTTTTGCACACCTTTTTATTTAAAAGGATAGTGAATTATGCTTTTAGGTCCTAGATGTCTCACCCAGTTCTACGTGATCAAGCATGTTAACCTTATGGGTTCTATGAGACAAATTTTAGTAGAAATAAGAAGTTATTTTGAAAAATCATGATTAATTTTGAAAAAGTTAAATTAATTTTGAAAAGCAATTGGTTTTGAATTTATTTTGAAAAAGAGTGTTTGAATCTACGATCAATTAAAATTTGTGTTAGATTTGAATTTGACAAAAAGTAACTTGAATTTGAATTTCAAAAATTGGCTTCCAGGTCTTGGCGAGGCACTAGGCCTTCTTTGGCCGTAGCCTTATTGGATCATCAACCCTTTCCTTGACAAAGCCTTTTAGTGAAATTTCATTTTCAAAATTACTTTTTAAAAAATTCTGGTCTAACTAGTTTGGGTCTTGGATCGGTAGCTTCGGCTAGTTCCACCATAAAGGTTTCCCTAACGTACTATCATCTCACCTCCACCCAATACTATGTTGTTCAAATTTCAGTTAAACCATTTTAGTCCTTAATATAACCAGTCCTAATTCTAAGCAAAAATAAAAATAAAAAGCAACATACAATTAAAGCAAACAAAAAAAATGATCTAAGTTACATCATAATCGAAATAAAACTTTGGTTTTTTAAAATCAGCAAAGTTGTGAATTAAATTTTCTAACGTATTAACCTTAACTAATTTATAAGATTCAATTATATTATTCATGGTAAATAATGGATTTTGAAATACTGTAAATTTACCTCTAAATTTCTTTATGGAGGTCTCCCCCTTGATTTTAGTCATCTTTCTTTTGCTTGATTGTTTCTTCAGTAATTTGTAGTGGTCGCGAGTCAACCGGACCTGTTTGGGTCGATCTCCTCCATTGTCTTCTGATTCCGAGTCTAAGTCGGACTCGGGTATAGGTTGAGGCTTCTTCTTTGATGGTTCTCTTGGAGCTTTTCCTGCAATAGAAATTACACCTTCCTCGACCATTATAGCATTTGTTTGATTACTTAATTGTAATTCAAAAAAAGATTCGAATTTGGTTACCATTTTTGTCTCAATCAATTCGTCTTCTGACTCTGGTTTGGATTCGTGTTCAGACTCTGACTCGGCTGTTTGTGCTTGGGTCGAAAATGTAAAATCTTCTTGGATCTCAATATTGGAGCTCTCTCCGTGTAGATTGATTAGCTTTTCCCACATCTCCTTGGCACAGTTGAAGGATCCGACCCGCTTCAGTTCTTCTTTGGTCAGGCCGCATTGTAAGATTGCTGTAGCCCTTGCAACTGTTTCGATCTTCCTCAGAGTTGGCTCATCCAGTTTGTCCCAAGTGATCGATGTTCCTTCTTCTGTGGGGAATGTGAACCCCGTTTGGATTATCAACCATAAATCCAGATTGGCCTTCAGGTGGGATTCCATTAGACTTCTCCAGGAGTTGAAATTTGCACCAGAGAAGAGCGGTGGACGGGCACTATTCCATTCTTGGTTGGCCATTTAGTTTAAACCTTGTACACAAGAGAAATAACAGAAATGTACCAAGACTTGGTCTTGGATTAGTAGTGCGGGAGAGAGAAGAAATAGCCAAAAAAAATATTGCATGAATTTCGAGACAGAATAATAAAAAATAATAATAAAAAGTTTGAGACAAATTTTTTGAAAATGTTACTTTTGTCAATTTTGAAAAGAAATAAGCATTCAATGTTGAAAATTTTGCTCGAATTAAAGTAACACGTATTTCGAGAAAAATATTAAAATAATAAAAAAAATTTTATGACAAATTTTCAAAAATTAATCGTTTTATTAATTTCAATGAATGGTGAAAAAAATGAAAATTGAAAATTGAAAAAGGCGTAAGGATATTTTAAATCCACTCACAGATATTATTTATTTGAAAATAAAAAGCGAAAAAGATCGAGTGGTGTTGCACCAAACTCGATTAACGAGAAAGATTAAAAAATATATAAAATAATTTCGAAAATCCGAAAAACTCTCAAATTGGTGGTTGCACCAAATTTGAGCTTCCCCGCTCTGATACCACTTATTGGATTGAGAGAATACGATAGAGGGGGGGGTGAATATCGTAAATCGTTCGGATTAGAGATAGAGAAATTGCACAGCAGAAATTAAAACACAACACACGAACACATGTAGTTTTACTTGGTTCGGAGCCTAGGTCGACTCCTACTCCAAGGTCCACGGTCGTTGACCGTTTACTGCGGGCAATTCTATATTTTCGCAAAATGATTTACAAATCAATATTACAATTGCAGTATCGTAAACACAAAAAGGAAATTGCTCTTCGTTACCGACGTCCGATGTAGATTGACTTTTCGGAGCGGAGGGACGTCGTCGGCTCGAGTTGGGAGGTTTCCGGAGCAGAGCGCGGGAGCAGAAGAGCGTAGAAGCGTTGAATCAAGTGTTGTACAGAAGCCTGGGCGTTGGGGGCTATTTATAGCACCTCGGGGCGCCCTCGACGTCAGGGGCGCCCCCCCACGTGTCATGTGATCCGAGCTTCGCTCGGTCAACCTCTATCCCACTCGAATAGGGATGAGGTTTGACACTGGGGGCGCCCTGGACGTTGGGGGCACCCTATTTGACTCCTTCAGCACGGGCTTCTAGGCTGGATAAGGGTAATCGGCTTCGCTGGCGTAGGCGCGGGGTGTCCTGGGCACTGGGGGCTCCCTGGGCGTCCGGGGCGCCCTTGGGCGTCCGGGGCGCCCTGGGCGTCCGGGGCGCCCTGGGCGTCCGGGGCGCCCTGGGCGTCCGGTGCGCCCCGACCAGTAAGCAGCCTAAGCTTTTGTTGCTATGCTTGTTTTGTGTTGCCCTTGGGGGCGCCCGGGACACTGAGGGCACCCTGCTCAGCTACTTGCCTCTCTCCTTTGGGCATTCTGAGCTGTAGACACACGTTCCTTCGGTCCTGCATCCAGGGTTAGTCCAAAACAATATAAAGCATTAGAGTATTATGTTTATACAACCTTAGCTGTCTTGGTTCTGACTTTGGGCCTCCAAAATGGAGCCCTAGGTCGAACCGACGCCTACTGTTCCCTCGACGGGGAACGCGTCCTCACCTACTCCTCTCGGGAGAATGTACCTGATGCCAACCGCTCCTCTGGTTGGACTTTTGCCTCGCGGTCCTTCGCCAGGTCTTGGATACCGAGCTGTCCTTCGCCCGGTGCCTAGCATTCCTTCGCTAGGGCTTCAGTCCTTCGCTAAGACTTTTCCTGCATACTTGAGTAACATTGTTAGATCACCAATAAACTTAACTTTGAATCCTTTGCCAATATCAAAATAAGGTTCGATATGGTGCTTCCTGCACCAACAATCTCCCCCTTTTTGATTTATGGCAACACAATTCAAAGTTAAGTAAAAACATATAACAGTTAAGAACATAAGGTAAACAATGATGTATAACTGTTATATGTTTTTACTTAACTTTGAATTGTGTTGCCATAAATCAAAAAGGGGGAGATTGTTGGTGCAGGAAGCACCATATCGAACCTTATTTTGATATTGGCAAAGGATTCAAAGTTAAGTTTATTGGTGATCTAACAATGTTACTCAAGTGTGCAGGAAAAGTCTTAGCGAAGGACTGAAGCCCTAGCGAAGGAATGCTAGGCACCGGGCGAAGGACAGCTCGGTATCCAAGACCTGGCGAAGGACCGCGAGGCAAAAGTCCAACCAGAGGAGCGGTTGGCATCAGGTACATTCTCCCGAGAGGAGTAGGTGAGGACGCGTTCCCCGTCGAGGGAACAGTAGGCGTCGGTTCGACCTAGAGCTCCATGTTGGAGGCCCAAAGTCAGAACCAAGACAGCTAAGGCTATATAAACATAATACTCTAATGCTTTATATTGTTTTGGACTAACCCTAGATGCAGGACCGAAGGAATGTGTGTCTGTAGCTCAGAATGCCCAAAGGAGAGAGGCAAGTAGCTGAGCAGGGCGCCCTCAGTGTCCCGGGCGCCCCCAAGGGCAACACAAAACAAGCGAAGCAACAAAAGCTTAGGCTGCTTACTGGCCGGGGCGCCCCCAGTGCCCAGGGCGCCCCCAGCGTCTAGGGCGCCCCTCGCCTACGCCAGCGAAGCCGATTACCCTTATCCAGCCGAGAAGCCCGCGCTGAAGGAGTCAAACAGGGCGCCCCCAACGTCCAGGGCGCCCCCAGTGTCAAACCTCATCCCTATTCGAGTGGGATAGAGGTTGACCGAGCGAAGCTCGGATCGCGTGACACGTGAGGGGGCAGGGGGCGCCCCCGACGTCCAGGGCGCCCCCGACGTCCAGGGCGCCCCGAGGTGCTATAGATAGCACCCAACGCCCAGGCTTCTGTACAACACTTGATTCAACACTTCTACGCTCTTTTGCTCCCACGCTCTGCTCCGGAAACCTCCCAACTCGAGCCGACGACGTCCCTCCGCTCCGAAAAGTCAATCTACATCGGACGTCGGTAACGAAGAGCAATTTCCTTTTTGTGTTTACGATACTGCAATTGTAATATTGATTTGTAAACCATTTTGCAAAAATATAGAATTGCCCGCAGTAAACGGTCAACGACCGTGAGCCTTGGAGTAGGAGTCGACCTAGGCTCCGAACCAAGTAAAAATAACTGTGTTTGAGTGTTTTGCTTTTAATCTTCCGCTGTGCAAATTCTCTATCTTAAATTCGAACGCTTTCCGATATTCACCCCCCCTCTATCGTATTCTCTCGATCCAACAAAGTGGTATCAGTGCGGGGTAGTTCAAACTTGGTGCAACCACCAGTTTGAAAGTTTTTCGGATTTATAAAATTTTTAATCTTATTTCTTTTCTTTCTAGATAATCAACACCACTCGATCTTTTTCACCTTTTATTTTAAAATAAAAAATATCTGTAGTTAATCAACACCACTCGACCTTTTACGCCTTTCTCAATTTTGAATTCTCATTTTTTCACCATAAGTTAGAATTGTTAAAACGATCAACTTTTGAAATTTTGTCATAAAATTTTTTTATTATTTTTTTACTTTTTTTTTAAAATTCGTGCTACCCTAATTCGAGCAAAGTTTTTTTTTAACATTGACTTCTAACTTTTTCATTATTAATCAGAAGTAATAAAATCAACATTTTCAAAAATTTGTCATAATTTATTATTATTATTTTACCTCGAAATTCGTGCAATATTTTTGTTGGGCTATATCTTTTCTCTCCCGCACTACTAATCCAAGACCAAGTCTTGGTACAATTTTTTTGTTATTTTGTTTGTGTGCAAGGTTTATATTAAATGGCCAACCAAGAGTGGAACAGTGCACGTCCACCACTATTCTCCGGCGAGAACTTCACGTTTTGGAGATGTCAAATGGAGTCCCTTCTGAAGGCCCACATGGACTTATGGCAGATCATCCAAACGGGATTCTCGTTTCCCATAGAAGATGAGTCATCAATCGAGTGGGACAAACTGGATGAACACACCCTCAATCAAATTGAGACCGATGCAAGGGCAACTGCAATCCTACAATGTGGCCTAACCAAGGAGCAACTCGAGCTAGTAAGTCAATGCAGATGTGCTAGAGAAATCTGGGAAAAATTGATTAATCTTCATCAAGAGATCTCAAATGAAGAAGAAGATCAGGTAAGTTATCTTGCCCTTTCGGTCCAAGCACAAACAGCCGAGTCAGAGTCTGAACCCGAATCCAAAGTCGAACCAGAATCAGATGACGAATTGACTGAGACGGTAACTAATTTTGAATTCTTTTCAAAATTTGAATTAAATAATCAAACAGATACTGTAATGGTCGAGGAAGGTGTAAATTCTTTTGCAGGGAAAAATCTTAAAGAACCACCAAAGAAGGAGCTTCAACTAGTACCCGAGTCCGACTCAGACACAGAATCAGAAGATGAGCCTAGATCCGAGGCGGCAAGAATCAAGGGGGAGATTCCCAATAAGGAACCAAAAGGTAAAAGTGTAAAATCAGATTTTAAAAATCATGTAATTTGTTATACATGCAGGGAGAGAGGGCACTACCAAAGTGAGTGTCCTACTCGTAAGATTCAAACGACACCACCGATGGCGACAAAGGAACCAGTTCCAAAAGCACGAAGGGACAAAAGTCGCATCCAATGCTTCAAGTGCCAGGAGTTCGGGCATTACCAACGTGAATGCACATATAAAAGAGCTACCAAGAATGCCGGACAAACGATCGACAAAGGTAAATTAACAATATTTGAAAATCCGTTATTTACCTTGAATAATGTGATTGATTCATGTAACTTAATTAAAGCAAACTTCAGAAAATTGAAACAAGAAAATGAAACCCTAAAACATAAGGTCAATAAGTTAGAAAATTTAATTCATAATCTTGCTGATTTCGAAAATCCGGAGTATTACTCCAATTGTGACCTTACTTAGACAATTGTTTGTTTTAATTATGTGTTTCTTTTTATTTTTGTTTTTTTTGCTTAGAATTAGGATTGGTTAGTATAAGGACTAAATCAATTAATTGAAATTTGAACAACATAGTATTGGGTGGAGGTGAGATGATAGTATGTTAGGGAAGCCATCTTGGCGGAACTAGCTGAAGCTACTGATCCAAGACCCAAACTAGTTAAACCAGAATTTACCAAAAAGTAATTTTGAAGATGAAATTTCACTAAGAGGCTTTGTCTAGGAAGGGTTGATGATCCAATAAGGCTACGGCCAAAGAAGGCCTTGTGCCTCACCAAGACCTGGAAGCTAATTTTTGAAATTTAAATTCAATTTACTCTTTGTTAAATTCGAATCTAACACAAATTTTCAGTTAATTTTAGATCCAAATATCTCTTTCCAAAATAAATTTAAATTGGGTTTAAAAATTAATTTAACTTTTCAAAATTAATCATGGTCTTTTCAAAATAAATCTTTCTATTAAAATATGCATCTCACAAAACAGTTAAGGATATCCTGTTTTGTCACTTAGAAATGGGTGAGATGCTTAGGACCTAAAAGTTGAGTCCAACCCAACCAACTAATTCAATTAAATCTTAATTAAATCAATTAAATTCAATTAAATCTTAATTAAATCAATTAAATTCAATTAAATCTTAATAAATTAAATTTAATTCAATCAAATTCAAATTTAATTCATCTGACTTTTAAAATTTAAAATTTAATTCATCTGACTTTTAACATTCAAATTTAATTTAACAAACTTTTAAAATTCAAAGTTAAAATTCTAATTAATTTCAAAATCCTCAAAAATCATTTTTTTAAAACTAAGGTTTAATGTTTCAAAATTAACCATTTTTTTTGTTAAAATTAAATATTTGTCTCATACAACCCATAAGGTGAACATGTTTGACCACGTAGAACCAGGTGAGACATCTAGGACCTAAAAGCATGATTCACTATCCTCTTAAATAAAAAAAAAGTTTGCAAAAATTATTCAAACTTACCTCTAATTTTTAATTTATTGTACTGTACCCTACTTTTTCATTTATCACATTTTTTTGTCAAATATCACAATAAATAGAGTCTAGGGCTTATTCTGATTTAGTCAAAATAGTCAACCCTAGTCCATATAGTCAAACCTGGTCAACACTGAAGTCCCTTAAGGATCTTAGATAAAAGACAGACTGTGTCGGATACAGGGGGAGTTCTTCTTAATTTTTTTTTTCAAAAAATTCAAAATTTTCAAAAACCTTATGCTTTAAAACTTATTCAAAAACCCTCGATATTACTATCTCGTTGAAAAATTATCATCATGATTTTCGAAAACTGTACTATCATTTCAAGTTATGTTTTCAAAAATTTATCTTGAAAGTTATCATACTCAGAAGATTGTTCAAAATTATTCTTTTAATTTTAATAAACCCTAAAGACACAGAGGAAGGTCCACTTCATGATCTACAAGGACTCCTAGGATGTGTCAAATTTAGGGGGAGTTTGAGTCAAAAGAATTTCTGAAATGTTTTTTTTAATTATTTGTTTTGATGTTATTAGATAATTCTTATAATTTAAATCAAACCCTAAAACTCAGAGGAAGATCGCTTGTAGTCAACAAGCTTCCTAGGACTGGGTCAAGCTTAGGGGGAGATTAAATTAAAAGAATTATTGAACATCTTTTTAAAATAATATGTTTTCATGCACTGCAAGTTTAAAATCCTTTTGAAAACTTAAATAATTTTTGTTCCAAAATACTATTATTTTATTTTTCAAAATTCTTGTGACTTATGAAGAACTCCGCCTGTGACGACCTAGTCATGGCCGGTCCCAAGCCCGGATAAAGGAGGAGGGTTGCGTTAGGTTGCCAGCCAGCGTAAAAAAACTATGGCAAATACTCAATGAATGGATCCATTAAAGTATTATGCTAATGCTAGGATGTTCCCCGGAAGGAACGCGTTGCAGGGTCCGACTGTAACGTCTCGGCAAGGACCGCTACATCTCCAGAACCCGGGTGTAGTGCTAAATATGCAAGGGTTCGCGTTGCAGGGTCCGACTGTAACGTCTCGGCAAGGACCGCTACATCTCCATGAGAACTTGGGTGTAGTGTTAAATAGGCAAGAGTTCTCACACCATAGGTGGACTAAGAATAAACATTATAAGAAAAGTAATAGTCTCAGATTTGGAACATGGAATATAGGAACTCTCACTGGTAAAACAATGGAGGTAGTAGATACAATGATTAGGAGAAAAATTAGTATTTTGTGTGTGCAAGAGACAAAATGGGTAGGTGAGAAGGCAAAAATGATAGAGAACTCGGGTTTTAAGTTATGATATACAGGAAAGAGTAAAACAAGAAATGGAGTGGGTATTTTTGTAGATAGTTCTTTAAAAATTGAAGTTGTTGGTGTAGTTAGAAAGGGGGATAGAATTATAGCTCTCAAGATAGTAGTGGCGAAAGAAGTTGTGAACGTAATTAGCATATATGCACCTCAAGTAGGATTAGATGAAGAAACTAAATCAAGATTTTGGAGCGATTTAGATGAGGTATTACAAAACATTCCGCCAAATGAAATGATTTTAATAGGAGGCGATCTAAATGGACATGTCGGAGCGAAAAATGAAGAATATGAGAGAGTACATGGGGGTTATGGGTTTGGAACAAGAAATGAAGAAGGAAAAACTATATTGGATTTTGCGATAGCATATGACCTTATACTAGCTAATACATTTTTTAAGAAAAAAGAAGAACACTTGATCACATTCAAAAGTGGGAATAATAAATCACAAATTGATTATTTTATGGTTAGGAAGAGAGATAGGAAGATTTGTAAAGATTGTAAGGTTATCCCTGGAGAAAGCGTAACTACCCAACATAGATTAGTAGTGTTAGATATACGCCTTAGTTATAATATCAATAGAGGAAAAATATACACGACTCCTAGAATTAAGTGGTGGAAGTTAAAGGATGGGAAGCAAAACATATTGAAGGAGAAGGTAGGAATACAAGCATTAGATGAAATATATAGCGACTCTAATACGACATGGGATAAGATGGTATCAAAGTTGAAAATAGTAGCTAAGGATGTACTCGGTGAGTCAAAGGGGCATGCACCACCAAGGAAGGAATCTTGGTGGTGGAATGAGAAAGTACAAGAGAAAGTGAAAGAAAAACGAATAGCTTATAAGGAATTATATATTTGTAAGAACGAGGAAAACTTAAAAATATATACAATAGCCAAGAAAGAGGCTAAGAAAGCAGTGAATGAAGTAAAAAATAAAACTTTTGAACGATTATATCAAAATTTAGATACAAAAGAAGGGGAAAGAGACATTTATAAAATAGCTAAAGCAAGAGAAAGGAAAACAAGAGACCTTAGTCAAATAAGATGTATTAAAGATGAATGCGATAGAGTACTAGTAAATGATAGCGAAATAAAAGAGCGGTGGAAGATTTACTTTCATCAACTTTTTAATGAAAGTTTAGGGGACCAACTTGACTTAGGCAATTTAAGTATTTCAAATGAGTATAGAAATTTTAATTTTCATCGGAGAATTCAAACTTCAGAAGTAGAACAAGCTTTGAAAGGGATGCAAAATGGAAAGGCCGTGGGACCGGATGATATCCCAATAGAGGTATGGAAATGTTTAGGGAAAAAAGGTATTGAATGGCTTACAAAATTATTTAATTTAATATTGAAAACAAAAAAAATGCCTAATCAATGGAGGGTAAGTAGTCTAGTTCCCTTATATAAGAACAAAGGAGACATACAAAATTGTGCAAACTATAGGGGTATTAAATTAATGAGTCATACCATGAAACTTTGGGAAAGAGTAATAGAAAAAAGATTGAGGAAGGAGACCACGGTAACCGAAAATCAATTTGGGTTCATGCCTGGAAGGTCGACAATAGAAGCTATACATCTTCTTAGGCAATTAATTGAAAAATATCGGGAGCAAAAGAAAGATCTACACATGGTATTTATTGATTTAGAAAAAGCTTATGATAGGGTACCAAGAGAAATTATATGGAGAATTCTAGAAAAGAGAGGCGTTAGCGTAACATATATTGACCTAATTAAAGATATGTATGAAGATGTAACGACTAGAGTGAAGACTTCAGGTGGATTGACTGAAGCATTTCCAATAAGGATAGGGTTACATCAAGGATCAGCTTTAAGTCCCTATCTTTTTACACTAATCATGGATGAACTCACTAGGCACATTCAAGATACAGTGCCATGGTGCATGTTGTTTACAGATGATATTGTTTTGATAGATGAGACACGTGAAGGAGTAAATGCTAAACTAGAATCTTGGCGGGAAATTCTAGAAATGAAAGGTTTTAGGCTTAGTAGAGTAAAGACTGAATATATGGAATTTAAGTTTAGCAATGCTAGACGTAGTGAAACAATTGTTAAGATAGGAGATGATGAGTTGTCTAAAATCGAGAACTTTAAGTATTTAGGATCGTTCTTGCAAAGTGATGGAGGAATTGAGAGAGATGTCTTACATAGAATACAAGCAGGATGGTTGAAATGGAGATTAGCATCGGGTGTCTTATGTGATCGTAAAGTACCTCTAAAACTTAAAGGGAAGTTCTACAAAACGGCAGTTAGACCTGCTATGTTATATGGTGCTGAATGTTGGGCTATGACTCGAGCACATGAGCAAAAGATGAAAGTTGCAGAGATGAGGATGTTAAGGTGGATGTGTGGATATACGAGGATGGATAGAATAAGGAATGAGAGTATTAGAGAGAAAGTCGGAGTTGCATCTATTGAAGAAAAACTTCGGGAGACACGTTTGAGATGGTACGGACATGTACTTAGAAGACCAATAAATGCCCCTGTTAGACGATGTGAAACTATGATAAATACGCACATTAAAAGAGGGAGAGGAAGACCAAAAAAGACTTGGTTGGCAACAATAAAACAAGATAAATTTTATTTAAATCTAGATGATGATATAGTAGGGGATAGAACTCAATGGCGTAAAAGGATCCATATAGCCGACCCCACCTAGTGGGATAAGGCTTTGTTGTTGTTGTTGTTGTTGTTGTTGTGACTTATGAAGTTACTTTTATAATATTTACTTGGGTTGGAGAAATTTCCAGGATACTTAGGAAAATGTCCTTGTAGTCAACAAGGTTTCCTAGGATTGTGTCAGATTGGAAAAGAAACCTAGTCAAGTAAAATATTATGTTTTCAAAATGCATAATACTTTTCAAAAATAATTTATATTTAAAAAAAATAGTACTTAGACTTTCCAAAAATGCTCAATCTGTTTTTTTTAAAAGTACTTGCATATTTTTCAAAAATACACATTTTTTTCAAAAGTACTAATACTTTTCTAAGGCAATAGTATTCTAAGTACGTGAATTTTCTAAAGATTTGTCTATAAATACAAATTTTTTTCAAAATTGCACAATACCTTTCAAAGTGGAGCTTTGTTGGTGAAATTTAAGCTTTTTGCTAGGCTTTCAAGAGTTATACTAAGTACTTTTATGTTTTCAAAACTTATAGGCTCTGATACATAATTTTTTCTTAAGACTTCTTTCAAAATATATTTCTTTATTAATAAACAGCTAAGGAGAGAAAATGCTCAAATTGTTAAAAATCAAAATGTTTTTCAAAAGCTTTCTCTTATTCAAAAAGCAAAGTTGAATTTATAAGTGTGTTTTCAAAAATTTCTAAGAGCATCTTTTTGCAAATATTTCTAAGTAGAGTTTTTTTTGGTGAAAAACTTGTCTAGAAGTTTTACAAATTTTGTTTTTCAAAATACACAAAGTATTCGTCTAAATGAGCAAATTATTTTTAAACAAATTTTTCCCAATTCTCAAAGTTAAACTCTTTTTGGAAAGTTGACTTCAAAATTTTGCCTAAATTTTGCAAAGCCTTGTAAGTAAAAGTTGTTTAACAAAATGTGGATTTGCAAAATTCTTTTTACCTTGTTTGCCCATGTATTATTTTTGATAGATGTCAAAGGGGGAGGAAAGGTCAAAGTTAAGTATGCAGTCCTTCGCTAGGGCTTTGTACCCTGGCATTTCTTCGCCAGTGCCTAGCATTTCTTCGCTAGGGCTTTGTTTCCTGGCAGCCCTTCGCCAGGTGCCTAGCAGCCCTTTGCTAGGACTTTGTTTCCTGGCAGCCCTTCGCTAGGACTTTGTTTCTGCACACTCAAGTAACCTTATTAGATCACAAATAAACTTAACTTTGAATCTTTTGCCAATATCAAAACAAGGTTCGATATGGTGCTTCCTGCACCAACACATACTCGAATCACTAATTAAAGCAGAATCAACTCGGAAAGGTAAACTACAGCAGCTGAAACCAAATTCAGAGACGAAACAACATTTCAGAAATGAAATTACAGCTAGAATCAGAAATACAATAAGAAAACTAATCCTCGACCATTTCTTGTCTCAAGACCTCCTTGTTCGTCACACAAGGACAAACCAAGAACCCCTTCAACTCGCAAATCAATGGAAATTAGCTCCCATTTCAAATCTGCTCACAGATTTGCATACAGTTGGAAATCCAATTCGATCCACTAGATCTCGCGATGTAAAGATGCTATGAAGATTTGGTGTTGATAAGAAGCTATCAGAAGACCCTTCAGACAGCTCCGATTGAAGAGATTGACACACAATCACGATCCAGTTGATCAAATCATAGAAACTGATGAAACCCTCACTCAGCCCCTGTTCCGATGCAAATCCGTGATTGAATCTCCATTGAAGCCTCTTCCAATGATCCAGATCTTGCTCCAAGATGGTGATCGAGTTGGCCACGCCTTCAGATGAAAGAAATCGCCAAAGAAATTGAAGAACAAATGAGAAAACGAGAAGAAACTGAGCTGGAAAATGGCGAAGACGCGACGCTCTGTTCTGGATTTGAAGGCAGTTTAAGTAGTTAAACAGTGGACGGCTCAGATTAATCCCACTCCATCCAACGGTTGATCTTCGTCCGATTTGACTCAAACTTCCCAGATCTTGATCAGGGGTCAGGATCATCCTCGGGGTAGCTCGGATCTGCCAGATCTCCAACGGATGGTTCAGATCACTTTGATCTTTGAATGGATGGTCTAGATCCCTCTGATCGTGATCCAACGGCTAGATGATCTCCGATTGGGCTAAAACCTTCAGATCTTGATCTGATCGCTCGATTAGACTTTATCCCAGCTCGGATTGATCAGAAGTTCTCAGATGGTCTAGATCTAACCATTCTTGCATCGGACGGTCCATATTAGTTGACGCTTGATTACTTGATCCAGTCCACTTTTGACTCAACTTTGACCCAACACGACCTAGGTCCATGATCCTTCCAAGCCTACAAAAGTAGATCAAAAATTTAGTGACAAAACAACTCAAATATATCAAGATTTGCAATTAGGTCCAAAAAGAGTATAAATCCTAGAACCTAGGGTAAATCCACAATTACACAAGTAAAATATGGGTCAAACATGGATTTTAGCATATGAAATGATCAATAAAATGATACTTATCATTGAGCTGCGAGGATGTCTTTGAAAGAGGGTCACAACACTACACGTCCACCCTACTATGAAGGGAACAACTTCGCATATTGGAAGAGTCGCATGGAGAATTATCTCATGACTGAAATTGACAATTGGTTTTCTGTTACGGAGGATTTTGTTGCGCCAACACAAGATGGGAAAATTCTGGAATCATCGAAATGGACGGTTGAGCAAAAGATGAAAGCGCAAGCAAATGCTAAAGCCACGGTAACTCTTCAATGTGGACTGAGCTCGGAACAACTAAACAAGGTCGGTCCATTCAAGAGTGCTAAAGAGTTGTGGGATAAGCTAATTGAGCTAAATGAAGGCACAAAAGATTCAAGAATTGCAAAATAGGGCCTTCTTATAAATCAATTGCAAAATTTTGTAATGAAGGAAGGAGAAACCGTAAGGCAGTTACATGGAAGATTCAAGGAGCTTTTAAATGGTCTTCATTCAGTTGGAGAAAGTGTGGAAAACCAGGACCTCATCAGGTATGCACTAAAATCCTTCCCAAGAAACTCCTTATGGTCATCAATGGTTGATGTTTATAAGGTTTCAAGGGATTTATCAATTGTTAAGTTAGATGAACTATTTTGTGAACTAGAATTGCATGAGCAAGCTAATATAAGTCATAAGGAGAAAGGTATAGCTTTGGTTGCAGGTGAAAGAAGTAAGAAGAAAAATAAAGAGAAGAAGAAGGAGAAGAAGGAAGAATCCTCCTCATCCGAATCCGAGCAAGATAGTGATAGTGATAGCGATGAGGAGCTATGATCAAGTGAAATGGCAAACTTTGTCCGAATGATGATGAGACGATCTAGAAAGTTCAATAAGAAGAATGTCAAGAAGATGTTCCTTGATGACAAGAAAAAGGGTAAGTCTCAAGCTAAATCAAAAGCAAAGGTTGATGCAATTTGTTTTGAGTGCAGTAAAAAAGGTCATATCAAAGCCGCTTGCCCTGAGCTAAAAAGAAAGGATGATAAGACAAATAAAAAGAAGGCCTTGAAAGCTACATGGGATGATTCTTCATCTAGTTCATCAGATGAAGAAATTGGGAGAAAGATTTCAAGACATGTGGCTCTCATGACCTTGAATGATGTTGAAAGTAGTGAAGATCAGGAAAATCGTGAAGATAGAGTTGAGTCTTCAAGCGAATCATCATCTAGTGAGGATGAGGTAATTTCTCCTAAATTAGATAAACTCTATGGTACTATTGCATGCTTGACAAATGCTTTATCTAGATCAAAAGTTAAAGTCAAAGAACTACAAAATAAGATGAAATTACTTGAAAATGATACTATGCCATGTGAAGCATGTACACATCATGAAGTTGCAAATTCTAGAGGTGATGATCTTAAAAAGGAAAATGCATCATTGAAATTGCAAGTAGAGGGTCTTAGAAGTGCTTTGGAAAAATTTACCTCAAGCTCTAAATATTTGGACATGATATTAGAAAGTCAACGGGCAGTTTATAACAAGGCAGGATTAGGATATAAACCAAAGGATAAGGAAGTTAACTTCATGTCTCTTGTTAGTAGAAATCATGTTTCAAAAGTGAAAACTGCTCAAGCTTGGGTACCCAAGCAATTTGTTATAGATGCTATTGGACCCAACATTTGGGTACCAAAAGATTTAGTTCATCGCATTTGAACAGGCATGCGTCGAGGGGGAGCATCCAACAACATGGTTTATTGATAGTGGATGCTCTAGGTACATGACGGGGGACTCATCAAAATTTTCATCACTCAAAAACAAAAATAAAGGTACCGTTTCTTTTGGTAATAGTGGTGAATTGAAAGTTATTGGAATAGGTGATATTAAAATTTCTGAACAATTTATAATTAGAAATGTTCTATTAGTGAAAGGTATGGTCTTCAATCTACTAAGTGTTAGTCAACTATGTGACTCGGGATATAGAGTTGAGTTTAACTCATCTCAATGTCTAATTAAGCATAGTGACCTAAACACTATCATGCTTATTGGCCATAGAAAGGAAAACATTTATCAAGTTGAACTATTTGGTGCTACTAATGTGTTTGCTAAGTGTTTCATGTTATAAAGAGGAAGAGACTTGGCTTTGGCATCGGAGACTTGCTCACACCAACATGAGACACATCAAGAGACTATCAAAGAATGAGTTGGTGCAAGGATTGCCAAAATTGAAGTTTCAAAAGGACAAACTATGTGATGCATGCCAAATGGGTAAGCAAACCAAGGCTACCCACAAAGGTAAAATGAATTTAAGTACGTCTACAGCATTGGAACTATTGCATATGGATTTGTTTGATAGTAGCAAACATGTTTCCTAGAATGATAGTAGATATTGTTTAGTCGTAATAGATGACTTCACTAGATACACTTGGGTGTTTTTCTTGAAGTATAAGGATCATACCTTAGAAACTTTGATTGCTTTTTGTAAAAGAGTAAAAAATGAAAAAATATGAAAATCAATAGATTAAGAAGTGATCATGGAGGTTAATTTGAAATGAAAGATTTGAAAATATTTGCTCATAAAATGGATATAAGCATGAATTCTCTACCCCTAGGACACCACAACAAAATGGGGTGGTTGAGAGAAAGAATAGAGTTTTACAAGAGGCCGCTAGGAGTATGTTAAATGAATATTCACTTCATAGTTATCTATGGGCCGAAGCAATTAATACGACATGTTATGTGCAAAATAGGACTTTAATACATAGGTTTTTAAACAAAACACCTCATGAGTTGTGGTTTGGGAAACCTCCTACAATAAAACATCTTAGAGTGTTTGGATGTAAAGTATATATTTTAAACACCAAAGATCATTTAGGAAAATTTTCGCCAAGGCAGATGAAGGTATTCTTGTAGGGTATTCCACTCATAGCAAAGCCTATAGAGTTTACAATAAGAGAACCAAAATAGTTGAAGAGTCTCTAAATGTGATTTTTGAAGAAAATCCAAGCTCAAGTTCAAATAATGCAATAGAGGAGGAAGTACAATTTGAATTGGAGAAATTGACATTAGAGGAGGAAAATAATCTTGAGAAAGAAGAAAGTGAAACGAAAGGTATTGTTGAGTTACCACTTGAGAATGTAATCACTACAACTCAAGAACCTAGATCCTCAAGGACAAGTGCAAACTATCCCTTGGAGCAAGTAGTGGGTGACATTACACATGGGGTACGAACTCGATCCTATTTTCGAAATGAAGGGAGTCAAGTGGCTCTAATTTCACAAATTGAGTCAAAAGCCGTAGGTGATGCATTGCTTGATCCCGATTGGATTTTGGCAATGCAAGATGAATTATCTCAATTTGAGAGAAGTCAAGTTTGGGAGTTAGTTCCTAGAACCAAAGGAAAATCAATTATTGATACAAAATGGGTTTTTAGGAACAAACTTGACGATAAAGGAATGGTTGTGAGAAATAAAGCTAGATTGGTCACTAGAGGCTTTAATCAAGTCGAAGGATTGGACTATGATGAAACTTATGCACCGGTAGCTCGGTTAGAGTCTATTAGGATGATGTTGTCATTTGCCGCTCATAAAGGATATAAGTTATATCAAATGGATGTAAAATCAGCATTTTTAAATAGTTTTATCAAAGAAGAAGTATATGTTGAACAACCTCCAGGATTTGAAGATTTAGAATTTTCAAACCATGTGTACAAGCTTAAGAAGGCATTGTATGGACTAAAACAAGCACCTCGTGCTTGGTATGAACGGTTGTCAACATTTTTAGTGTCAAAAGATTTTCATAGAGGAAAAATTGATCCTACATTATTTTTAAAGACTAGTGGGGAAGATATCTTTGTGGCCCAAGTCTATGTAGATGACATTCTTTGTGGATCCACAAACAAAGACTATCTAAATGAATTCATAAATCACATGGAAAGTGAATTTGAAATGAGTTTAGTTGGTGAATTGATATTTTTCTTAGGTTTACAAATTAAACAAACAAAAGATGGCATATATATTCATCAATCCAAATATGTAAAAGAAATCATTAAGAAATTTGGGATGGAAAGTGCAAAAGAAATATCTGTTGATGCAGTCTGACCCTGATTGTTGTTTTGGTGTTGACACCGATTTTAGTTTAGGTTGATGAGATGATTATGATTAAGTCATGGTCGTGGACTAGGAATACCTAGTGGGACTAGGTTTGATGAAAGTCTGGCTTGGAGGGTCAGGTCCTAGCTTGGAGGGCTAGGTGGATGAAACCCTGGCTTGGAGGGCAAGGTCCTAGCTTGGAGGGCTAGGTGGATGAAATCCTAACTTGGAGGGTTAGGTGTGGAAAAGTCCTAGCTTGGAGGGCTAGGTGGATGAAACCCTGGCTTGGAGGGCCAGGTCCTAGCTTGGAGGGCTAGGTGGATGAAATCCTAACTTGGAGGGTTAGGTGTGGAAAAGTCCTAGCTTGGAGGGCTAGGTGGATAAAATCCTAACTTGGAGGGTTAGGTGTGGAAAAGTCCTAGCTTGGAGGGCTAGGTGGATGAAATCCTAACTTGGAGGGTTAGGTGTGGAAAAGTCCTACCTTGGAGGGCTAGGTGTGGAAATTCCTAACTCGGAGGGTTAGGTGATTGGAAATCCCGGTGAGTGAAGCCGGGTCCTAGTGAGTGAAGCCAGGTTGACTGAAGTCCTGGTGAGTGAAGCTGGGCACGGAGTCTTGGTCCGAGGGACTGAGCACGAGTCCGGGGAGGCTGGGAGCCAGTTCTCTTGACTTAGAGTGGGTTTGGCCTAGCTTGGATCAGTCTGGTGACCGATCAGGAAAGTTGGCACGGGTTCCCTCGTGGATCGGTCTGGAGACCGATCCAGCGATGTTTGATCAGTTTGGTGACCGATCAGGGAACATACGGTGACTTTGGCAAACCTACTGATCGGTCTGGTGACCGATCAGGGAGCATACAGTGAGTTTGGAAAACTTTCTGTGGGCTCCTGATCAGTCTGGTGACCGATCAGGGTTACTATTCAGTTCGTTCTGGTGAACGATCAAATATCGCGAGTTCCTCACTGTGACCAATCAGGATGGATCCTGATCGGTCTGAGCATGTCCTGATCGGTCTGGTGACCGATCAGGAGGTTTGGACTGCGAAGCTGGGAAATCACCCTGCAAAGGGGTGGATCGGTCTGGTGACTGATCCACGACTTGGGATCGGTCTGGTGATCGGTCCCGGAGAAGTCGCGATTTCTGATTACGCGTTGGGGACCGATCAGGATGGAGCTTGATCGGTCTGAACCCAGCCTGATCAGTCTGGTGATCGATCAGGAGTCACTCTGATCGGTCCGGTGACCGATCAGTAGCTGGCAGCTTTAATTTAAAAACGCTGTCAGAGCTCTGATTTTGTCTATTTCTCTGCAGATTCACTACTGATTTCTGCTCCTAACTACTGATTGTTGATACTCTATTGATTTGCCGAGCTAATGAGCTGCTAAGTGTGCAGGTGACTTAGAGATCATCCAAGGGAAGTCAAACGAAGGTTTTCGCTACAGCAGGTTTGTCCGTTTGTTTGCGCAGGTTGTAACGTCCTCTAGCGCGAGCTGCAGCGACTGAGGAGCTGATGACCTGGGGCTCAACTGGAGGGGTTTCAGTGAGTCTAGAGGAGGTCAGAGGTAACTGGCTGCTGCAGATGAGCAGCTGGGAGTTGCTACAGAGGAGCGTGTGACTTGGCGATGGAAGCAGGATAAGCCAAGGAGTGGAGAAGGAACTGAAAAATTCAAGCGACATCTCTTGTTCTATTCTAGCGACATCTCTTGTTCTGCTCTTGCGACAACTTTGATCTATTGAGCATCACTCTGAATATTGAAGCAACCTGCTGTTACTTGAGCACTTGGGAAGAAGAAACAAGAAGCTTGGTGAGTCCATCAGCAAGAAGACACGAAGAAGGGAGTTCTTGCGTGAGATATGTGCTGAGTGGAGCTCGGTGAGGAGTTTGCTTGTGTTCTTGAGGTTCTAAGTGCTCAGTAAGATTTCTTCTTGTGTTTCCTGTACTTAATACTTCATTCATCTTGAAACGCTGTGGAGAGGTTACTCCACCGAGAAGGAGGTTGCTTTCTATTCGAATTTTCCGGGGCTTGATCTGCCGACGATCAAGGGATCGCCCACCTTAAGGGCACGCCAAGGAGTAGGGGCAAGTTATCCCCGAACCTTGTAAACGATCCTTGTTAGCGTTTTCGATTTGCTTTCCATTTCTGCAGTTCTTCTCTATTTTGCATTTCTTCCGCTGTGCTACTAATCCGTGAAGTGCATAAATCTCCAAAGAGAAAGCGATTTGTGGTGTCTGGCTATATTCACCCCCCCTCTCTAGCCATCCAAGTTCCAACAAGTGGTATCAGAGCTTGGGGCTCTGTTCAAGCGGCTTAACATCCGAGAGTCAACGACAATGGCTTTGAGAGAAGGATTTAGTACCACTCGACCTCCCTTCTTCGATGGAGCAGATTTTCAATATTAGAGATCGAAGATGGAGTATTATCTAAAGATGGACATCAACACATGGTTCGCTGTGAAGGAGGATTTTTCCCCTCCAAAGGATGATGAAGGAAAAGAATTGGAATCTTGGCGTTGGACGGCTGAGCAAACCTAGAAAAGTGAAGCCGATGCGAAGGCGGTGGTGACTTTGCAATGTGGCATGAACAAAGACCAACTCATCAAGGTTGGTCCCTTTACGAGTGCAAAGGATTTGTGGAATAAACTCATTGAACTCCATGAGGGAACCTGAGACTCGAGAATCGCCAAGAGGGATTTGTTCCTCAACCAATTACAAAACCTCTCCATGAAGAAGAGTGAAACAGTGAGTGAACTTCATAGCCGGTTCAAAGAAGTCCTCAACGGTCTTCATTCCATTGATGAAAAGGTCGAGAACCGCGACCTTGTAAGGTATGTGCTAAAAGCTTTTCCAATGAATGCCTTATGGTCATCCATGGTGGATGCCTACAAGGTATCTAAGGATTTATCAATTGTAAAACTTGATGACTTATTTTGTGAAATGGAGCTACATGAGATGGCTAACAAAGGCCCCAAGGAGAAGGGGATTGCCATTGTAGCAAGTGAAAAGACCAAGAAGAAGAAGAAGAAGAAGAAGAAGGAAGTCTCTTCATCTTCATCCTCATCCTCATCCGAGTCCGAATCCAAGGAGGATGGCAGCGGGTCTTCTTCATTCGAGATGACAAATTTTGTAAGAAGGATGATGAGGAAGAGCCGGCGCTTCAAGGCAATCCCTAAGTGTCAGTCAATTGTGAGTGCTCCAAACACATGACCGGTGATAGATCCTTATTCACTACATTTCAAAGAAAAAGTAGAAGTAATGTTTCCTTTGATAACAATGGTAGTCTTAAGATCATAGGAATAGGAGACATTCAAATATCCGAATGTCTTAGGATTAAGAATGTCCTTCTAGTCAAGGGGAGGACATTTAATCTCCTAAGTGTCAGTCAATTGTATGATGCGAGTTACACAATTGATTTCCAATCAAGTCAATGTCTAGTTAGACAACATAACACCTTTGACACGGTACTAGTAGGCACAAGGATAGATAACATTTACCAAGTTTCATTTAAAAGTGTTACTAATGCTTTTGTTAAGTGTTTCATGTCAAGAGAAGATGAGTCTAACCTGTGGCACCGGAGACTAGCACATGTAAACATGAAGAATATCCGGAAGTTAGCCAACAAGGGATTAGTTCGTGGCTTACCAAGCATCAAGTATGAAAAGGACAAACTGTGTGATACATATCAAATGGGTAAGCAAACAAAATCTACACATAAAGGTAAAAGCACTGTAAGTACTTCTACCGCATTGGATTTACTTCACATGGACTTGTTTGATTGTAGCACCATTATATCATTGAATGGTAGTAGATATTGTTTTGTTATCATTGATGATTTTACTAGATATACATGGACCTATTTTCTAAAATATAAGGACCAAACCTTAGATGTTTTTATTTCTTTTTGTAGAAGAGTTGAAAACGAAAAATCATCAACAATTAAAACAATTAGGAGTGATCATGGAGGTGAATTTCAAAACCAACGGTTTTTAGAGTTTTGTCAAGATAGAGGGTATAAACATGAGTTCTCTACTCCTAGAACACCACAACAAAATGGTGTTGTAGAGAGGAAGAACCGGGTCTTACAATAGGCTGCACGAAGCATGCTCAATGAGTACTCATTACCAAGTTACTTATGGGCTGAAGCTGTGAACACAGCTTGCTACGTGCAAAATCGAGTCCTCATTCACAGATTTTTAGGAAAGACTCCTCATGAACTTTGGTTTGGAAAATCACCTACGGTTAAACATCTTAGGGTGTTTGGTTGTAAGGTGTTCATTCTAAACACCAAGGACCATCTTAGAAAGTTCACAGCAAAAGCTGATGAAGGGATGCTGGTCGGGTACTCTCTAGTCAGCAAAGCTTATAGAGTCTACAACAAGAAATCTAGATTGGTTGAAGAGTCTTCTGATGTTGTTTTTGAGGAAATTCCCAAAGTAAATGGTCAATCAGAAGATGTTGAAGGAGCTCAATTCGAACTCAGGCAACTGGGTTTGGATGAAAGTCCAAATGGTGTAAATGGTGGTGATGAGTCTGATGACGGTGAGCCTAGACAACCCATAGATCAGCCGGATCCTGAGGCTGAGCTTGTGTCTAGTGACACCATTCAAGAAGCACCACCGACTCCAAGGCAAACTAGGTTAGCCTCTAGCCATCCCCAAGACCAAATTGTTGGAGACATCCATAATGGGGTTAGGACTAGATCATTCTTTAGGAATGAAGCTAATGAAGTTGCCCTAATTTCCAAAATTGAACCTAGAAAAATTGATGAAGCATTAAATGATCCCGATTGGATCATTGCCATGCAAGATGAACTAGGTCAATTCAAAAGAAGTCAAGTTTGGGACTTAGTCCCTAGACCTAAGAAGACCACCATTATTGGAACCAAATGGGTCTTCAAAAATAAATTGAACCATAAGGGAGAAAGCATACGAAATAAGGCACGCTTAGTAGCCAAGGGCTACAGTCAAGTCGAAGGCCTTGATTATGATGAGACCTATGCTCCCGTGGCACGATTAGAGTCCATCCGATTGATGCTTGTATTTGCAGCACATCGTGGTTTCAAGCTATATCAAATGAATGTAAAATCGGCATTTCTAAATGGTTTAATAAGAGAAGAGGTCTATGTCGAACAACCTCCGGGGTTTGAGAGTACCAAATTCCCAAACCACGTGCTCAAGCTCAAGAAGGCGCTCTACGACCTTAAACAAGCACCCCGAGCTTGGTATGAGCGGTTGTCGACATTTCTAATTGAAAAAGATTTTGTGAGAGGACAAATAGACCCTACACTATTTCTACGAAGAGATAGTGATGATATACTTGTAGCCCAAGTGTATGTCGATGACATAATTTGCGGCTCAAACAACAAGGGCTATTTAAATGAATTTATTGGACACATGGAGAGTGAATTTGAAATGAGTCTAGTGAGAGAGTTGACTTTCTTCCTTGGACTTGAAATCAAGCAAACTCGTGACGGAATCCATGTGCACCAATCGAAGTACACTCAAGAGATGCTCCGAAAATTTAACATGAGTGATTCGAAAGAGGTAACCACTCCCATGGCTACAAACACACGTTTAGATAATGATGAGAGTGGTAAACCTGTTGACCTAACTCAATATCGGAGCATGATAGGTAGTTTGTTATACCTCATAACTAGTCGACCTGATATACTTTTTGCTATGGGTATGTGCGTTAGGTATCAAGTTTGTGCCAAGGAATCTCATTTAATTGTTGTTAAAAGAATTTTGAGATACCTGAAGGGCACAATTGGAGTTTGTCTTTGGTACCCCCATACCGAATCATTTGACCTAATTGGCTACACCGATTCCGATTATGCTGGATGCAAGTTGGATCGGAAAAGCACAAGTGGGGGCTGCCAATTTTTAGGTTCATCACTAGTTAGTTGGTCAAGTCGAAAGCAACATTGTGTTGCTCTCTCCACAACCGAGGCAGAATATATCGCCATGGGAGAGAGCGTATCACAATTGTTGTGGATGATTCATACTCTAGAGGACTATGGATTAAGTTACAAGGGTGTGCAAGTGTTGTGTGATAACATAAGCACCATCAACTTAATAAAGAATCCAGTCCATCATTCTAGGACCAAGCATATTGAAGTGCGTCACCACTTCATTAGAGATCATGTTGCTAGAGGAGATATTGTACTCTCACATGTAGAGTCCAAATCAAACCTAGCGGACATTTTCACTAAACCACTCCCCGAGAATGAGTTTAGTTTCTTACGAAGGGAGTTGGGAATGTGTCGTGCTTCATAGGACTAAAGAGCATTCAAAACCCTTCATGATCAATTCAAATTGTTAAGGGAACAATTGGGTAACTTGGGGACATCTCACACAAACTATAAGGTTTACCAAAACATGTTTGTTTGCTAGAAATGGGGTGAGATGCTAGGATCAACTTAATTTCTCAAAATGTCAATGCATCCCCTGAGAAATTAGGTTGACGAGACAATAATCACTAAGTCGACCAAGTATGGGGAAAATCAATGCATAACATATGTGTACTTGGCTCCATGATCATACTTGGACATTCCAATCAAGGAAACTTGATTGGAGACTTTTTCTTGATACAAACTTGGGTGAAAATTGATTGAATGTTTGTGTTTGAGTTTTCCTTCACTTTGGTGGAGCAAATTGATTTGTTAGACACATAAGGACCTTTGATCCTTCTTAAAGGATCAATTATAGTCAAGGGATCACTTCCAAGATCGATAATTTTCATCAAATCTTATCAGAAATCGATAGGGAGTCTGAAACTGAAATTTCAGATCGTATCAGGAAAATTCAGGGAGCCTGATCAGTCACCGGACCGATCAGGAGGATGTCTGATCGGTCCAACGGACTGATCAAGCTGTTTCGCGATTACTTACATAAATCTCTCTGCGTTGGCCTGGATCGGTCCACAGACCGATCTGGCTCACTGTGGTGATCAGTCCTCAGACCGATCAGGAGGCTCATAGAAAACCTCCCAAACTTACTGTCCGCTTCCTGATCGATCAGCAGATCGATTAGGATCCTGCCTGATCGGTCACCCGACCGATCACGACCAGGCCAGTCCGATCAGGCTGGAGCCTGATCGGTCTGGGTGCTCCCAGATCAAACGGTGATCCGTTCGATCACATTAAATTGCGGTTGGTGGACCGATCCACCAACCTATTAACTCCTCCTAAACCTTACATCTCCAAACCCTAGCGCCGAAACTCTCCTCTTGCACGTGCGATCTACTTGTTGTGCGTGAGTTCTCCCTGTGATCCTTCCTCTTGCGCGTGAGTTCCTCTTCTCCCTGCTGTGCGTGGGGTTGTTTCTCTTCTGCGCTGCTGGGAGTTCCTCTATTCTTTTCGCGAAGCATCACTTGTGCGTGTGCGATTTTCTGCGCAACTCAACCGGGTGATTTCTCACAACCAACTCAACAATGGCACCTAAGTAAGACTTTCCTATTTCCACCCTGTTGATTACTTCCAATATCATAATATTTAGTGAACTAACCGTGATGGTTGATTTTGGGGTTTATTTTGGTGTGTGTCGTGTGTGTACCTTACCCATATGATCAAATCATTCTGTCATTTGATTATTGATCAAATCTTACTTCGTTGATTAAACCTAACTTCATTTGATTATTGTCTATTATGATTCATTTGATCAATGTCTTAAACTTTAAATCCCTTTTTCTTGTGTCGTGATTTGATCCATTCAATTTGTTGCCATGTTCTATTCCATCCTTTAGAAAATCCACTAAGGGCAAGGAACCTGCTGACGGGTCCTGCAAGGGCAAAGGCCCGTCATCATCTGCCCTTCTCGAAGGCCTCAGCCTTCATCAAGTTCCCGGTTCCCTAACGCTGCTTGTGAGCAAGCATTCCAATCCCGCACTTTCAAGTTGCTTTCTTGCCGGTCCATTGATGGACCCTTTCTGTCTGAGCATTGTCCCTCCATTATGGAGGTGATTACCTTCTACAACCTCGGCTTTCTCCTTTCCCTTGAGCGGGCAATCAACTATGATCTCGTATCCGAATTCTACAATAACTTGCAACAAGGACCTCAAGAGGGATTTGATTTCATGACCTGAGTAGCCAAGAGAAATCTTGACTTCTCTTACGACATCTTGGCGGAGTATCTGGGCGGTCGTCGATCGCCTAATTTTTATTCTATCTACCCAGAGCTTCCAGACCCTTTATTGGCTGCATTTGCGGACGTCACCCCCGACTCCATATATGAGCACTTTTTCGGACACCCTCGACCAGCTGGTCTTGATGAGTTAGGGCCTGACTTTCCGACCTTTGTGGCTCTGTGTCTTTCCCCTACTGATTACGTTCTGTTCAAGATAATCACAAACTGCATCTTGCCGATCACCTCAAAACCCTTAACTGAGATCCGACCTTATCACTATCTGATGCTTTATGGCATGCATCGCCGCCTTGACTTTGACATTATGGAGAGCATCTTTCAGTCGATTATTTCCTATCAAGAGCCCAGTCATCGCACTGTGTATATGTCGTTCGGTCATGTCATCACTGTTGGATCGAGAGAATACGATAGAGGGGGGTGAATATCGTAAAACGTTTCGGAGTTAGAGAGAGTATGCACAACGGAAATTAAAACGAAAACCAAACGCAAACACCATGATTTACTTGGTTCGGAGTCATGGTCGGCTCCTACTCCAAGGCCCACGGTCGTTGACCATTTACTGCGGGCAATTCAATATGTGCGTAAAAAGGTTTACAAACAAATATTACAATTGCAGTACAGTAAACTTAAAAGGACATCTCTTCGTTACCGACGTCCGATGTGGAATGTATCTCGGAGCAAAGGGACGTCGTCGACGCTTGTATCTCGAGTTGGGAGGTTTCCGGAGCAAGGCGCTTGAGTATAAGAGCGTATTGGCGTTGGAAGCAGTGATGTCTGAAGCCTTGGGGTCGAGGGGCTTTTTATAGCCTCCCGGGGCGCCCTGAACGTTGGGACGCCCCCCCCCCCCCACGTGTCAATCGATTCGGACAACGCTCTATCAGCCGTTATCCCTCTAGGATGCGGCTGAGGTTTGACCGAGGGCGCCCGGGACGTAGGGGACGCCCGGGTTGACTCGTTCCGCTGGCTTCTCGCTGGCTTGATTCTATCCGCTTTGTTGGCTTGAGCCCAGGGCGCCCGAGGCATCCGGGGTGCCCGGGAGCACGGGGGTGCCCGGGAGCATGGGGGCGCCCCGGAGCTATGCTTCCGAAGCGCTTTCTTGCTCAACCCATGTTTGGCTCTTACTTAGGGTGCCCGGGATCTCCCGGGCGCCCAACCCAGCTGCTGCCTCACTCCTTTGAGGCGTTCTGAGCTGCAGAGACTCGTTCCTTTGGTCCTGCATCCAGGGTTAGTACCAAACATAATAAAGCAAGAACGTTAGTGAATTTTACAGTCGTAGCTGTCTTGGTTCTGACTTTGGGTCTCCAAAATGGAGCCCTAGGTCGAGCCGACGCCTACTATTCCCTCGATGGGGAACGCGTCCTCACCTACTCCTCTTGGGAGAGTTTACCTTTTGCCAACCGGCTCCTCCGGTTGGACTTTTGCCCGATGCACCTGACCAGGTCTTCGTGCCCACCTTCCGAGCAGGTCTTCGTGCCCACCTTCCGAGCAGGTCTTCGGTGCCCAGCTCCTTGCTAGGGCTTCGTGCCCAGTCCTCGACCAGGACTTCGTGCCCACCTTCCGAGCAGGTCTTCGGTGCCCAGCTCCTTGCCAAGGCTTCGTGCCCAGTCCTCGACCAGGACTTCGTGCTCAGTGTACCTAGGACTTCTTTTCCTGTATTCTTAGTGAACATGTTAGATCAACATAATATCTTAACTTTTGAACACTTTTGCCATTATCAAAACACAGGTTCGACTTGGATGCTATCTGCACCAACAATCTCCCCCTTTTTGATTTATGGCAATCTCGGTTCAAAAAGTTAAGTTAATCAAGAACAGGTGATGTAAAAGTTTAGTTTCCTCCCCCTGAAAGGAATCTCCCCCTAGGTTTTTCAAAGGTTCGTGGGGGTTTTGAGAAATTTCTAAGTTTAAAAGACGGAACTAATTTTTCAAATACTTAGAACATTTCGAAAAATATTTTCCAAAAAAATTTGGTGATATTTAGAAAAATTTCCAAGTCAATAACTTGGTAGAAAAAATTTTCTAAAGTTAAGAAAAATTTGAATCTCTTTAGCACTTTTGAAACCTTTTTGTTTAAGATAAGTACTTAGACAAATTTTGAACAAAGCTTGGGTTTTAAGTACTTAGACAAATTTTGAACATAGCTTGGGTTTTAGTACTCAGACAAATTTTGAACATAGCTTGGGTTTAAGTACTCAGACAAATTTTGAACATAGCTTGGGTTTAAGTACTCAGACAGATTTGAACATAGCTTGGGTTTTAAGTACTAAAAGATAGCTTGGTTTAAGCACTTAAAAAAACTTTTGAAAACAACTTAAGTTACAGCTCAAGTCTTAAGTACCTAGAAAAATTTTGAAAATAATTTTGATCAAGTACTTTTAAAACAGTTTTGAAGAAAAATGGGTTAAGTACTTTGAAAACAGTTTTGAAGAAAATAGGTTAAGTACTTTGAAAACAGTTTTGAAGAAAATAGGTTAAGTGCTTTGAAAAGAAGAAAATAGAGTAGGTATTTTTAAACATTTTTGAAAAACTTAGAGTAAATATATTTTTTAAAAAACTTAGAGTAAGTACTTTTTGAAGAAAAGATAAAATTTTGAAAAAATTTAAAGCTTCTCTCCTTTCCTATCTCTCCCCCTTTGTCATATATCAAAAACAAACCAAAATAGCAAATAAAAATAAATTGCATAAGGATATAAAAGAATAATGTGCTGTACTGAACCAATGCAAGATAAACTGAATCAAATCAATTTAAATTATCTCTGTAGGGTCCTGTCTAACCCAATTAGCTACTTACTAACTGTTATAAACAGTAGTTTTTGCTAGGGTTAGTCGAGTTAAGTGTTCTGTTCAAGTTAGATTTTTTAAACTTGACACTTAACTTGATTACTGTTTAAGTTGTATTTAGTGCCCCAATTACTGCAGATGCACTGACTTAAAGCATCTTGAATTAAGGCAAAGACCTAAGCATCTCAACCCATTCTAGGTTATCAATCAAAAGTACCCTAAGGTGCTTGTGAGATGTTGGCTTCTAGATCTATAGGTGCATGCAGTTCTAGGGTTAGGGCCTAGGCTAAGTCTATTTGCGAAAAAGACCCTAGTTTTGAAGGGGGTAGTTTTTGAAAATAAAACTAAGTCGAAAAATCTATTTAAAAAGATTTTTTTTTAACTAAGTAAAAGCTGATTTTAAAATTAAGTAAAGCAGTTTTTAAAATTGTTTTAGAAACTGATTTTCAAATCAAGTAAAGCAGTAAGAGAATCAAAAGTAGAGTAAACCTATTCTACTAAGCATAATCCTGACTAAGATCAGATAATCATGAAGCAGCAAATAGTCAACTCCATAAGTCAGCTGGTATGAGAGAGAACCAGCACAGTCATACAAGTCAAACATGAGTCAACCCTACTGAGTAGGGGCAGTTAAATAGTCACTAGTACAATGCTAATCAAATCTAGGAGGAGGGACCAGGATGATCAGAAGAGCCTGGCTGCCAGGATTGAAACAGCGCCATCATCTCGTGATATTGTGCGTCGCTGGTCTCCCTCTCGGCTCTGAGGGCATTCATATACTCAGTATAATAGCCCTGATTTGCTTCCATTTCTTCGGCATGGTTTGCTTCCACTTCCTCCCGAAGGCTCTGGAACTGTGTCTCAAGTCGTGTCACTCTCTCGTAGTGTGTCGGTGGTGGAGGCTCGTCTATGTGCTCTTGAACCTCGGCTGCCAGATCTCCGACATCGATCTCAACATCCTCGTCAGAGTCGATCGGTGGTCCGACTCGCTGGCGTCTCCATGACAAAACCCCGGTAGCCGAGACCTCTATACCAGCTAGGGAAAAGTTCCTAAATCCTATCTCGTCGAAATCGGTCATCGCGGTCATTTCACCTACGGTAATGTTGCGACTGTGGTGATGAAGGATGGAGGTGATGATGTGGTAGAAGGGGGTGCGTACCCGACCCTGAGTGGTGACACTGGAGGCATGTAGGATGGCGTGGAACATGTGAAGGCAAATGTCAATGTCTAGGTGGTGGATCAACGCATACAATAAGAATGTGTGAAAAGGTCGCATGGTCGCGACGTCCCTGGTGGATAAAGGTAGGATGCAGCGGACCAGAACTCTGTACAGGGCGTAGTCCTGGACCTGAAGGTCAATAGACTGAAATCGTCTAGCTACGGGATTTCTAGCTTCCCTATAGAAGTAGGAGTGGAGAGTGTCTAGGGTAATGTGAGAGTAGGGAGCATCAAATGGAGGATCCCTAGGAGGATAGCAACAAAAGGTGGACTGAGAGAATCGTAGTCTAAGAAATCGGTTAAGTAAGGAGGGTGTGATGGTTAAAGGCATCCCTTGGACTGTTGTGACAAAGCTAAGCTGATCTTGTCTGACTATATTATTATAGAATTTTGCACATAAGGTTGTATTAATAGGATGAGTGCAGAATACTAGGTTATCGAGTTGGTAAAAGTTTATAACATTCATTGCCATGGGACAAGATTGGGTGAAGAATTGTCTATTGAGATAACTAGTTTTTATGGGCTTATATGTTGTTCGAGCAAACTTATTACAAAGTTCTAAAGTTGGGAACCTAGGATCGGGACTCGGTTCGGTACCGGGGTTCGCTTGGTTTGCTCGGCGTTTTCTAAGTTAAGAAGCATGCATTTAGAAGAAAGAATTTAAGAAAAATAAATGTAAATGCGTAAGAAAAAGGAAATGAAAATTATACCGAGTGGCCGCTGATGAGACCCGAAATACTAGATTAAGTTGTCACGGATGTGGGCCCATCAGAATTTAGAATATGAATAAAAAAATGCTGGAAACCCTTTTTGCAATCAAAATATGAAAACGTAGTAAAGGGGCCACAGGTCGTATTTTTCCTCGGGACTAGTTGATGTTGTGTGATTCGAGCTTGTATTTATGTGTCGTGATTGTTTTTGGGTTTCGAATGTGATTGGGGTTTGGATTGCAAATGAAAATGAAAATGCAAAGAAAATCGAGGAAACTAAGCTAACAAGCTAAACAAATGATTGCAATCAACAATTCAATCAATGAGAAAACTATTTAAATAAGGTAGCTGAATCGAAATTAGAATGGAACACAATGGATTTTAAATGCAATCTAGTTGCTAAACAAATAAGTAAACACAGTGATGGCAGATTTTGGAAACAAACAAGCTTGACACAAATAAAAACATGCGAAATTCAGAAATTAAACAAGCACTAAATTCAACTCAAATTAGCTACAAGTTTTTGAAACCAACTAATGCAACTAAATTCAAACACTATTCTACACCAAAAGACAAATAGACAACTAATTCAAACCAGTGCCCAAAACAGCTTGGCACACAAGCTGAAACCTTGTGCCAAGGCTGCTGTTTTGTGCCAAGATGCTATACTAACAACTTAGAACTGAGCTGAACTATGCATTTTGTAAAGCAAATTTTTAGTGAGGGAGTTTTTCAAAAATGAATGAAAGAATTCGAGCCAAAGACTGCTCAACAACTCTTACCTACTGCATTAATGAATTGGATATCGAAATGCAGGGAAAGAAAATGCAGAAATAAGTTGGGTTGCAATATGAACTTGGCACACAAGCTGATTTAGCAGGAAATCTAAGCAGAAGTGCAGAATTTAACTTAAATGCGAAGCAAACTATTGAATGCAAACCAAGTGGAAACAAAATTTCAGAAGCTCAACTTGAATGAAGAATTGAAACTAAACTAACATAAGATCAAATTGATAAGCAGAATAAAACTGGCACGCAGCTGGAAACGAAATTCAGCAGTGATTTGCAGCTAAACAACTGATCTAATTGCACTTGTTCAATACATAACAATTCTAACTAATAAAAGCACTGAATTAAAACTCTAATTGAACCAAAAAACTATTCAGAAACGAAAATTGCAGTAGCTGAAATAGAATTTCAGAAACAGAACAGTGCAGATTCGAAATTACAGACTATAAATGAAAATTCACTAAGAAACTACTCCTCGATCCCTTCCCGAGCTCAAAATCTCCTTGGTCGTCAAGCAAGGGCTGGCCTCGAACCCCTAAGCTCAGCAAATCAGTGGAAATCAGCCTCAATCGATCAACTCTGCTCAAACTGCCTCAGCTGGGAAAATCCAATCCGAACGCTTCGATCTCAGTTTGTTGAGCTGCGATGATGATTTGGAGACGACCTTAGCTCACCCGAGAACCCCTACAAGTGGCTCAGATCGTCGGAAATAGGTTGTAGCTAAGATTTCAGTGCTCGGACCACAGAGAATGCCGAAACCCTCAAACACCTCTGTCCGGATGAAATTTGAGATGAATTCTCGATCAAAACTGCCTTCCAAGGATTCAGATGATGATCTAAGGATGAAATCGAGGTGGTCACGCCTTCTTGGATGAAGAACTTGAAGAAACTGCGAAGAACAAAATGAAGACGATGAAGAATGGCGAAGACGCGACAAGGGAAGAGCTGCGCAGAATTTTCCTTAAGTAATTAGCATTGGACGGCTCAGATTGATTTGAGGAAATCCAATGGCTGATCTTACTCTGATTTAATCCAAATTTTGATGATGATGATCAGGGGTCAGGATCTGCCTCGTGGTAGCTCGGATCCTCCAGATGTGCAACGGATGGTCCAGATCACCCTAATTTTGAATGGACGATCTAGAGCCCTCCGAGCTTGATTCAACGGTTGATTTAGCTCTGATTGGGATGAAACCTTCATATCTTGATCAAAGTGCTTGATCAACCCTAACCCTAGCTTGGATTACTTCAGATGGTCCCGGATGGCTCAGATCTAGCCGTTCTCTGGAATGGACGGCTCCTATTAATCCGATGCTTGATCCTTTTGATCTGGATCCAATCCTGACTCAAGTCTGACCCAATTTGATCTAGGTCCATGATCAATTGAAGCCTACAAAATGATATTCAAATTTAGTGCCAAAAATATCCCAAATATACAAAGATTAGAATTAAAAGCCAAAATAGGGAAAATACATGAAACCTAATAAAATTGCAAACTTAAGCATATAAAATGTGGATCATGGATTTTAGAGCCGAAAATAATCAACAAAATGATGGTTATCAAACTCCCCCACACTTAATTCTTGCACATCTCGGGCAAGTAAATAAAACTAAAAGAAAACGATATATCTCCCAAACATTACATCCCCTATCAATACTTTAAGAAATAATAAAAGAAAGTTACTTAGGATCATCAAGTCTCAAGAATTCATGTATTTATGGTTCCAAATCTTACATAAGCAAAAGCATGGTAATTTCATCAACTTGCATAAACTAAGCATGACAAAAACCTCCCAAGATGGATATATGCACTGATGCTCACAAAAAAATAATAGATATGGAAGTGGAGTTCTCTCAAAACATTCATGACATTGTACTACCATATGCTTGCTTATCTTCTACTTCTCCACTACTATAACATAAGTACACAAATCAAGAGGTCTTTTCAATAAATAATGATGAAATCACTTTCTTAACAAGAGAACAAGAATGATAGATAACAAAGAAGATCATAAAGAGCATGAAAGAAGATCAAAGAGAAGATGAGAGCATTGGGGTAATTAACATGATGTATACAATCAAACAATAGTCCAAAGTAAATAACTCAATCAAACCTCCAACACTCAAAATTCTCCTTTCACATTCTCAATGCACTACACATCAACAATTTACAACATCTCTCAAAGTGCATGTAGGGATTACAACATAACCCTTGAATTTCTCTAAACAATAATATCAAAAGAGTACACATCAAGAAAATATTCCTTTTTGTTCATCACTAACAAAATCTCGAATGCTTGAGGAATTTTTTTTTCTTCACATAGAGAGATTTTTTTTCTTTTCTCTTTTTTTTCACTTTTTTTTTCATCTTTATTATTTTTTGTATCTCTCTTTCTTTTTTTTTTCACATAGAGAGATTTTTTTTTTCAAAGAGAGATTTTTTTTCACACAAGCATTCGTCCATATACACTTGTCTCCCACTCCCCCACACTTAAAACTTGAGTGTCTCGCGAAACTACTAAGTATGTAACAAAGCATGATACATCTCAAACTTACAATAATAGAGGCTAATAAAAATGTACTCATCATGCAATCACCCCATGCTTTCATCGAATGCTCAAGGAAAGAATAAGCTAACAAAGATATGACAATGAGAATATAGTGACAATGAGAAAGACGATGAAACAGGAAAGTAATAGGTGAAACGCTCTCTAGTAACAATAGCAAGGTAGAGGGAAAACTAAGAGTTCAACAAGAAAGGTTGCCTCTATCATATTCATGTAGGCTTATGTTAATGTAATTTCAAAAAGAATCAAAGCAAGTTCTAGAGTGTCAATATCACAAATGCTATCACCCATAAGAGGATTAAGGATAGACATGACAATATCCTCACTAGGTGAACAATAAACTGTCATGCTTAATCTAACAAGATAGAGTCCATCACCACAACAAATGACTAAATGCAATTAATATCCCCAAGCATACCAAGGAAACCAAAACTCAATAGTCAGACTTAACCATCTTTTATGATTCTTAAAGCATAATAAAGGAACATGTAAGGAGATACAACTCGAAATCAAACAAGATTTATTCAAAACCAAACAAAATACAGAATGAGGAAACAAAGTATAAATGCAAAGTATAAAAATAAACAAACATGCGAGTATAAACATAAAGAAAAATAAGAAAAGGAAAGTGAAGGAACAAACTCCCCTTCAAATTGGGTAGAGAGCACGGAGCATCCATCTTGGGAGAACTATCCTCACGTAATCAATCTCGTAGTGCACGGATTTCTCCCTTATTAATTCTGCACAAGCAGCTTCCGGTGGTCGGAGACGATTAAGGTTCAAGATCCACTTAAGAGAGTGAGTGCTACTAGTCAAAATAAAAGCAACTCCTCCCTCTTGATGCTTTTTGGAAGTCCTTCCAGGAGGTTGGAGTCTGTTCAGATGAAGCACCCACTCCAGAAGCCTATGTGACCCTGCAAAACCATGTAATACCTCTCTCAAGCGTGCAGGGTAAGAAAAAAGTGTAATATCATCAATCCCTATATAAAAAGAATCCAAAAATGCATCACTGCCAATAAAATCAATGTTGGGTACCTCTATCAGTTTTTCACTGTCAATATCTGCATATGATGTGTCAAGTAATTCATCAGTACCAATAAATTCACCACTAGGTACCTCCATAGAATTTTCACAATCAATTTCTAAATAAGATGTAGCAAGACATGCATCACAACCAATAAAATCAACTTTAGGTACCTCTATCGGATTTTCACAAGCAGTTTCTACACAAGATATAACAAGAAATGTGTCACAACCAATAAAATCAATCTCGGGTACCTCCATAAGTTTTTCACATTCAACTTCAGTATAAGATATAGCAAGAGATTCATCATAATACACAACATCAATCTCAGGCCCTTCTAAAAATTTTTCACAATCCATATTCACAAAAGATGTATCAAGAGATTCATCATAACAAACAAACTCAACACTAGGTATGTCCCAACATTCACTACAACGAACAGAATCAATTTTAGGTGTCTCTACAAGTTTTTCACAAACAATTTTTACAGAATATGTGTCAATAAATTCATCACAACAAACAACATCAATTTGGGGCATCTCTAAAAATTTTTCACAATCAAATTCTACAAAAAGATGTATCTATAAGTGTATCACAAACAATAAAATCAGTTTGAGGTATCTCCATTGATTTTTCCAAAAACATAAGAGGAATACTTACCAGATCGTGCTGAAAAATACCTGGAGGTTCTACAAAAGTAGATGTAACTGTTGTCCCCTCCTGGTCAAGTACATGCTCCACTTCAGGTTCAGGTTCTGGTGGACACTCAACTGGAGCAGGTTCTGGTGGACACTCAAATTTGATAACTGCTTCAGTCGTGTCACGGTTTCAAATACAATTTAAGTACCGAATTCCTCTAAACTAATGTAGCATAGAGTAACTCGAGTTGTCTCCCAACGAATGTAGTTGATGCATGATAATTCTCATGATTGAATCTTATTGCTTTTGGGTTTTTGATATCAAACTGGGGTTTGGTTTTGAAAGCTATGACTATGAAATGAATAGCAAAGCAGGTATGAAATCTAGTCCTAATTAAGGAAAGACAAGGCAGGTAAGGAAATCTAATTTAACCTAACTACAATTGCAGGAAACATTAACAAAACTAAACATGGAACAAAACCTACAACATTAAAGAAATCTAATCTAACCTAACTTAACTTGACAAGGAAACACAAGGCAACATTAAGGAAGCAATTAAGGAAATAGAGCATTAATGAAACTTAACCTAATCTTATCTAATTGCATACTTAAACGTAAGAGAAACTTGAAACATTCAATTAATAAAACGTAGCAAGAATCTAAACTGAGAAATTACAAAACTAAAGTAAAAGAATTGGTTGGGGCATTTCATCGAACAATTGATAAACATGAATCAAAATGAAGCCAAATGCAAGCAAGATTAAACATAGGGGATTGAAATTGATTACAAAAATTCACCAATCAACAAAAACATCCACTACATCAACCCAACCACAAAATCTGATGAAGACATTGGATGAATCACTGATGATGAACGGCTGCTGTGAAGGAGTGTAAAGGCTGCTGGAAATGTGAAGAAATGTTGCTGCCCGTAGCTGTTGAAGAGATTCTACCACTTGGCTTGGATGGAGAAGCTGCGAAGGAATGCTAGCGAAGGGAAGAATTGCTGAATTGCTGTGAAGATGAACTGCTAGAATTGAATGGAATAGACTGTGGAAAGAACTGCCATGAAAATAAATGCTGCGAAGGAAAAACTGGTAGCTGAGCAAAGCTGTGAAGTAGCTGCTGGGATCGAATTGCTGATAATGAAAAAAACTGAGAAGAAGCTACTGCTGGCCGGATCTAATGAAACTGCTGAAGAATTAACTTGCTGGGAAGAAAACTGCACGAAGTAATCTGCAAAAGAACTGCTGGAATTGAAGGAAGTACTGTAAAAGAAAAACAATAGGAATTGCTATAAGAAAGGGATCGCCGGCGGTGGATCGGAATGGAGATGACGGTGAGGAGATCAGCTAGGGTTCGGAACCCCCAGAGCCCTAGCTTGTGGTGGTGGTGATGAAAGTGCTGCGACGGCTGCGTTCGGCTACGTTCGGCTAGAGCTCGGAACCCCCAAAGCCCTAGCTTGTGGTCGCCGGTGATGAAAATGGAGGAAAGTTCTCTCCGAACCCCGAAAGAGAACCCTTCCTCTCTTCTCTCCGAACCCCGAAAGAGAAGAGATGGAGCTCCGGCCGGCTAAGATTCGGAACCCCCTAGCCCTAGCTTCGTGCAATGGCCGGAGATGGTGGTGGATGAAGAGGAAGGTGAGTCGCCTGCGTGTGATGGTGTGTGGCCGATCGATGCCCTAGCTCTGCGGGTTCCTCTTCCTTTTGTTTGTGTCCCTGGCTGTAGCGATTGGGTTTGGCTCAGTCAAATTCAGCGATTGGATCAGTCAGCCAAGCCCTCGAGTTAACCCAGCTCAGATTCATTGGTTCGGTCAGCCAATCCAGCTTCGGTTCAGTCCAGCTCAGGTTCAGCCCAACTTCAATTCAGCTCAGTCTTTGGGTTCGGTCCAGCGCTGGGTTCTGTTCAGCCCAGCCAAACATTTGAGTTAACCCAGCTTTTGGGTTCAGCAATAGGATGGAAGTAACAGACGGCTAAGATCAATCTAACTTCATCCAACGGTCGGATCTCTTCATATCTGAACCAAACTCCACAGATCCCAATCAATAGTCCTGATCTACCTGCCCTCAGCTCAGATTAACCAGATCAGTGGCGGATGGTCCAGATCTTTCCTTTTCTTGAATGGATGGTCTAGAACATCTTGAGCTCGATCCAACGGTCAGATCACTTCTGATTTGGCTAAAATTTTCAGATCTTGACCTCTGGTCATGATTGATTCTATCTTGGTCTCGGATCGACCAGAAGTTGACCGATGGCTCAGATCTAGCCGCTTTTGAATCGGACGGCCCAGATTTAATCCTAATCTTGATAACTCGATCCGGGTCACTTCCGACTCAAGTTTGACCCAATATGCCCTAGGTCCATGAACCTTTCATGCCTACAAAAATAGATCAAAAATTTAGTGGCCAAATAATCCAAATATGTACAAATTTGCAATTAAGTCCAAAATAAGAGTAAGTTCTAAAACCTAGGGCAATTTCATAATTAAGCAATAAAAACATAGGTCAAACATGGATTTTAGCAACTCAAATAATCAATAAAATGGTACTTATCAACTCCCCCACACTTGAGCTTGAGCGTCTCGCGAAACCACTAAGTATGTATCCCTTAGGTTTTCTAAAGCATAATTAGAAGCAAATAAAAAGAAATTACCTAAGGTTGTCAATTCTCAAAAATCTAAGCTCTATGGATTAGTATCTTGTCCTTAAATCAACAACTTAGCCTTTTCATCCTTCATGAGTCATTGAGATGAATTTAACTCACTAGCCTTTCAAAGAAAATTTTGGTGGCTCTCTCCTTAAGTTCTAAGTAGATGATGGAAGTGGAGCTCACTCAAACACACATGCTTCTTGCACTACCATAGGCTTGCTTATTGTCTACTCTCCACCATTATTTATGATTAGGATCAACATCTACAAAAACAAATGAAAACATAGAAAATGGTAAGAATTGGAGTAAAAGCCAAGAAAATGGAAAAATTGATAAAGTGGAAGACTTGGGTGCTCAAGGATGTTTCCAATGAACTCTTCCCTCTCTTTCAGTCCACATAATGAAATCCAAAGTGTGATGGAGTGAATCCTTGCAATGCCCTTCTTAAATTGGATGAAAATACCTCATTAATTCCTTTGTGCCAATTTTCCATTTTGCGTGCCAACCTTGATTTGTTTCCTCTTCTCTTTTCTGATTTTTTCCTTTTTCTTCCTCTCCAGTAAAACTCAGAATGTGTTGGAGCAAGGCTTAAATCCAGATGAAAAAGACTTCACTAGTTTTCATGGTACCAACATTCCATTTTGTGTGCCAACTTTGTTTCTCTTTTTTTTTCTTTTCTTTTCCAAACTGTTTTCTGTTCTCTTTTCTTTTCTGCATTTGATCTTAGCTGCTAATTGCTTTCTTTATTCAGTATGATATGCTCAGTTCCATCTCAGAATCATCTCCAATCCCTTCTAGTGCCGTGAGCTTCCAAGGATTTTCTACTTCCTGTTTTTGAATCTGCCTTCATAGTATCACACTGATTTTTTTTTCTTTCCTAGATGTATTTTCAACTTACATCCCCAACTTAACTGCTCTCAGAATTCCTGGTAATTTCCAATTGGTTTTTCCTTTAACCCTTGTCAACAGTCCCTTGCATCATTAAGATTAGTACAGCTGCAAGGGAACTCAGTTTAGTTGCAATCCACCAATTTCTGATCTTCACAGCTGCACTTCAGCAATTCTGATCTTGCGCAGCTATATTTCAGACTTCCAACAAAGGGTTACTGATCTTAACTTCCAAATTCTTAATCCTAGCTTTGCTAACCAAATTATGTTTCACAGATTTTCCTTTTGGCACAGAATTCTCTGCATTTCCTGCTTCAATCCAGTCTTCACTTCAGATTTTTCAACTGCAATTCATCCACGCAGCAGCATTCCTTTGTTCTGATCAGCATTGGATGCAATCAATGCTTAGTTCACTAATTCATACCCTAGGAAAACCAAATTCAGCCCTTGCAATGCAGTCCAATTTTTTTTTAGTTCAGCTTTTTGATCAGCCTTTGTTCAGAAATTCTGATTTTGTACAGCTGAGATTCAGCTTCTAACATGTTGTTTCTGATCTTGATTAGCTTCCATAACCCCTGATCCAAACTTTGCTGACCAAATCAAGCTTCACAAAAAAATTTTCTTCTTCTGGCACAGATTTTACTTTCCTTGACTTTTGCACAGATTTTCTGCCTTGCGTGCCAATTCCTTCCTTGCAGATTTTTTTCTTTTTAGCAGATTCACATCAGCTCTTCAACAGATTCTCTTTCAGCACCTTGCAGCTTCCCTTGCATTCAGTTTGTTTAATTTCAGTAACTCTAAATTCAACACTCGGCAGCAACCTTTTCCTTGCAGTTCAGCCCAGAATTCCTGCTTCTCAGCTTCTTCTCAGCTTTTTCTCAGCTTCATTTCAAACTTAACAGCTTCGGTTCAGGCTGTGTTCAGCTTCCATTCAAACTTCTGATCAGTGAGTTGGATTTCCAGCTCAGATTGTGTTCAGCTCCACTTCACTTATGGCTTCCACCTTAGCATAGAATTCTTTCCTAAGTTTGTTAACTGCCCAGATTTCTGCATTTTTTTTCTTGGCACAGCAGTTTGTATCATTTCAGCAGCTTGATACGTTGCTGTTTTCTTCAATTGCTAGCAAACCTTGCACTAATTCAGTTCTACACAACTGCGTTCCAGCTTCTCTCAAAGTGTTTCTGAAATTACAGCCAATATATAGCTGCAATTCTGCTATTGCATTCCATTTTAAAACCTTGGCACAGTTTTTTTTCACCTTGACACAGATTTTTTTCAGATTCTCAGCTTATATTCCACTTCAATTCAGCTTGTCTTCAAATTGTACAGCTGCATTTCAGGCCTCCAACTAAGTGTGGCTGATTCCTATCGCAAAGAACAGCTTCAATCCCAACATTTCTGCTCAAAAGTAGCTTCACAAATTTTTTTTTCTTTTTTTTGGCACAAGTTTTCTTCATTTGGTGCCATCTTTCTCCTCATTTCAGATTTTTGTTCTTCTTTTCTTTTCTTGCGTGCCACTTTGATCTTCAAAATGTGATAAGGAATCTAGATCTCCAATTGCTTCCATCTCTCTTGCTCATTCTTGGCACCAAACTCACTCAAAATGTAATTGTTTCCATCCTTCCATTGCAAAAAAAAAAAATTCTTTTGGATCCAAATGCCTCCTTGATACAAAACTTTTCCAAAGTAGCATCAAGAAAAGAAAGGAAAATTGAAAAGAGTATGTATCAAGTATGATCATTGCTAAGAATAATATGGAAAAGGGAAACAAATTGATTAGCCTCCATAGATGTGATCCAATCACTGAAATATGGTTTTGAAAGAACCTAAGCAAGTTCTAGAGTTCAATAACATATGTGTGTCACAAATATAAGGCTAATTCTCACTTGGTAAAAATAATTCATCTCAAATCCTCAATCAAGAATCTAAAGAAAAGTAGTACTCAAGCATCCAAGATTTCATCCATGAACTCAAACCCTAAGTTTTAATAACCAAATTTAACTTATTTTCAAAAGACTCTAAAATGCTATGGAGATAACCTAAAGGGATACATTTATTCCTAATCATGCAAAAACAAATTTCCAAGAAAACTAAAATGGTATCTACAATGACTCCTAGTCATTCTACTCTACTCATGCATTTATTAGCAAGAAGTCAATTTAAAAGAAAATTCTAGAAGGCATAAAAATGAAACATGTAATAAAAGAAAATACAAGAAAGAACAATCTCCCCTTTATTTCTGGTGGGCGGAGTCTATCCAGAAGTAGCCTCCATCGTGGTAGTGAAGTAACATAGGTGGCTGAGAGAATTCGGACTCCCCCACACTTGAACTTTATAAAAACTTGCTCTGGTGGCCGAAGGCGATTTAGGTACAATACCCATGTCAGAGGTGGAGTGCTTCGAATTAAAGTAAAATCAACTCCTCCTTCTTGATGCCTTTTGAAAGATTTTCCAGGAGGCTGGAGTCTGTTCAGATGGAGCACCCACTCCGGAAGTCTTCTGGACCCTACAAAATAATGTAATACCTCTCTCAAGCGTGCAGGGCAAGACAGAAATAAAATGATATCAGTCTCTGCATGAAATGTGTCTAAAATTACATCACATCCAATTAAATCAATTTTCGGTGCCTCAATAAATTTTTCACAATTATTTTCTACAAAATTTGCTTCCAGGAACCCATCACAAACAAAGAAATCAATTTTTGGCACTTCAATAAAAATTTCGCAATTATTTTCTACCAAGGATGTATCAAGCAATGTATCACAGCCAATAAAATCAATTTTAGGTGCATGAATGAATTTTTTTACAATTATTTTCAGCATAAGATATATCAAAAGATTCATCACAATAATCAACATCAATTCTAGGCACTTCTAAAAATTGTTCACACTTAGCATTTTCATGATATGTATCACCACATGCTTCAAATTCAACAAATTTAACACTAGGTACCTCTAGGGATTTTTCACAATCAAATTCTACAAGAGATGTATTCCTAAGTATATCACAAACAATAAAATCAGTTTGAGGTACCTCTATGCGATTTTCAGAAAAATTAGGAGGAGTATTTACCTGATCGTGCTGAAAAATACCTGGAAGTTCTACAGAAGTAGATGTATCCGTGTTCTCCTCCTGGTCAAGTAATTGCTCCCCTTCAGGTTCAAGTTCTGGTGGACATTCAACTAAAGCAGGTGATCCTTGGGTTCACGCTTCCACCATGCAAGTCCCTACACTTTCTGGTTCATCTTTTAAATCTTGTGGTGGTCCCTGGGGCTTAGTGCAATCCCCTACACCTATTAAATCATTTCCAACACATGCTTCCTCAACCATTCCTGTATCAACCAAATTAGAAAAATTAGGATCATTAACAACTAAATCATCACAAGATAAAAGTATAGAATGATCCTGTAAAGTTTCAGAATTGAATTCAAAACTATCACAAGCCCTGCTATCAATCTCCTCCAATGCCTCTAAATCAGTAGGAATGGGTGATTCCTGGGGCTCAGTGCAATCCCCTACACCTATTAAATCTGATTGTCCTAATCTTTGGGCTTTTATCTGATTCCATTGATCTATCAATTTTTCAAGGCGTTGTTGTTCTTGTTGAAAAATTTGTTGTTGTTGTTGTTGTAGTTGTTGTTGAAAATTTTGCTGTTGTTGTAGGACTTGTTGAAACATCTCCATCAATTGTTGTTGAGCCTCACTCTCATCAAGATTCTCAAAGCCTCCTTGATTGGTGTGAAACCCCTGTTGGTCTTGAAATGTAACATAAGGCTGCTGAAGACCAAGAGTAGGCTGTGCATTCTGAAATGGAGACTGTGGGGGCTGATCAAATGGTTGAATAGGCTGATTAAACTGCTGAAAATTTGATTTACAACTTGGTGGAGATGACTGAAAATTGTAGCCCTGGAAATTAACTTGCTGGGAAGAAAACTGCACGAAGTAATTTGCAAAAGAACTGCTGGAATTGAAGGAAGTACTGTAAAAGAAAAACAATAGGAATTGCTATAAGAAAGGGATCGTCGGCGATGGATCGGAATGGAGATGACAGTGAGGAGATCAGCTAGGGTTCGGAACCCCCAGAGCCCTAGCTTGTGGTGGTGGTGATGAAAGTGCTGCGACGGCTGCGTTCGGCTACGTTCGGCTAGAGCTCGGAACCCCCAAAGCCCTAGCTTGTGGTCGCCGGTGATGAAAATGGAGGAAAGTTCTCTCCGAACCCCGAAAGAGAACCCTTCCTCTCTTCTCTCCGACCCCCGAAAGAGAAGAGATGGAGCTCCGGCCGGCTAAGATTCGGAACCCCCTAGCCCTAGCTTCGTGCAATGGCCGGAGATGGTGGTGGATGAAGAGGAAGGTGAGTTGCCTGCGTGTGATGGTGTGTGGTCGATCGATGCCCTAGCTCTGCGGGTTCCTCTTCCTTTTGTTTGTGTCCCTGGCTGCAGCGATTGGGTTTGGCTCAGTCAAATTCAGCGATTGGATCAGTTAGCCAAGCCCTCGAGTAACCCAGCTCAGATTCATTGGTTCGGTCAGCCAATCCAGCTTCAGTTCAGTCCAGCTCAGGTTCAGCCCAACTTCAATTCAGCTCAGTCTTTGGGTTCGGTCCAGTGCTGGGTTCTGTTCAGCCCAGCCAAACATTTGAGTTAACCCAGCTTTTGGGTTCAGCAATAGGATGGAAGTAACAGACGGCTAAGATCAATCTGACTTCATCCAACGGTCGGATCTCTTCATATCTGAACCAAACTCCACAGATCCCAATCAATAGTCCTGATCTACCTGTCCTCAGCTCAGATTAACCAGATCAGTGGCGGATGGTCCAGATCTTCCCTTTTCTTGAATGGATGGTCTAGAACATCTTGAGCTCGATCCAACGGTCAGATCACTTCTGATTTGGCTAAAATTTTCAGATCTTGACCTCTGGTCATGATTGATTCTATCTTGGTCTCGGATCGACCAAAAGTTGACCGATGGCTCAGATCTAGCCACTTTTGAATCGGACGACCCAGATTTAATCCTAATCTTGATAACTCGATCCGGGTCACTTCCGACTCAAGTTTGACCCAATATGCCCTAGATCCATGAACCTTTCATGCCTACAAAAATATATCAAAAATTTAGTGGCCAAATAATTCAAATATGTACAATTTGCAATTAAGTCCAAAATAAGAGTAAGTTCTAAAACCTAGGGCAATTTCACAATTAAGCAATAAAAACATAGGTCAAACATGGATTTTAGCAACTCAAATAATCAATAAAATGGTACTTATCAGCCACTCGGGGAGGCATGGTCGAAGTTGAGGGAGCAAGAGAGTCACTTGGTTGCCTTGGAAGGAGAAGAGTTTATAGAAGAGGAAGGTTTTGGGTGTGGCAAGAAGAGGAGGTTCGGGTGCCTTCTTATAGGCACATTATCCAGGGCGCCTGGGAGATCCCGGGCGCCCGGGACAGGGACTTCTGCCATTGGCAGTGTCCTAATGCTTGGTCGGGGCGCCCGTGATAGCCCGGGCACCCCGGTCAGAATGGGATGGCAGCTTTGCTGCCTTTGACCACTGCTGGGGGCGCCCATAAGGGCCGGGGCGCCCCGGTTATGTAAACATGGCAGTTTTTTTTTGCCTTGGTCGAAGAGAAAGGGAGATGGGGACGCCCGAGGTGTCGTGGGCGCTCGGGTTAGGTGTGAATTGACAACTTTGTTGTCTTGTTGACCATTTGACCATGGTTTAATTATTTTGACCATGATATGACTATTTTGACCATGATTTGACTGCTTTGACTATGGTTTGACTGCTTTGACTATGGTTTGACTACTTTGACCATGGTTTGACTAGTATTAGGTCAATGTCATTCTAAACTATAGGATTTAATGTTTGTATTTAAACAGCAATGCAGGTATTAAATGAATTTAAATTTTACCGTCTCACCCAATCTAGGGTTATCAATCACGTTTGCCTTATGGGTTTTGTGAGACAAGTTTTGATAGATAGAATTATTTTGAAAAAAAAACTTAAATAGTTTTGAAAATAGTTGATTTTGAGTTTGTTAAAAATGTTTGAATCTACAATTAACTGAAAATTTGTGTTAGATTCGAATTTGACAAAGAGTAATTTGAATTTGAATTTCAAAAATTCAAATTCTATCTATCAAGTTTTGATAGATAGAATTATTTTGAAAAAAAAACTTAAATAGTTTTGAAAACAGTTGATTTTGAGTTTGTTAAAAATGTTTGAATCTACAATTAACTGAAAATTTGTGTTAGATTCGAATTTGACAAAGAGTAATTTGAATTTGAATTTCAAAAATTGGCTTCCAGGTCTTGGCGAGGCACTAGGCCTTCTTTGGCCGTAGCCTTATTGGATCATCAACCCTTTCCTTGACAAAGCCTTTTAATGAAATTTCATTTTCAAAATTACTTTTTGAAAAATTCTGGTCTAACTAGTTTGGGTCTTGGATCGGTAGCTTCGGCTAGTTTCACCAGTCTAAAGAGACCAAGTAGAGTATACTTGACCTTATTAGAATTAGCTTCCCTAACGTATTATCATCTCACCGCCACCCAATACTATGTTGTTCAAATTTCAGTTAAGTTGGTTCAGTCCTTAAACTAACCATTCCTAAGTCTAAGCATGGTAAATTATAGAAATTTAATAAACAAGCAAGCATGCAATTTAAAACAAGAATAGAGATTTATGTAACTATGAATATTGTTTTTATTTGGCTCCCCCGGACTAAAGCCGCGGTAATGGTTCGGCAAGATGTGAATATTGTCCTTGGGGATCCAATACTGATTTGATCCAGTTTGTTTGTTCAAGCACAGTTTAGGAACCCATGCCTGAACTTTAGGTCTGGACTGGTTCAGTACAGCATAGTAGGATCTTTGTCTAGATTTGGTTCCATAGCCCAACCCGGATCGATTTAGAATCGACTTCTGTTTTCCAAGAATCATGTCAAGACCCTTGGACCCAGAAGTGAATCATTCTAAGGCAGCTCTAAGATCCTTAACTTGAGTTTTCAAGAAAGAGTTCTCTGTTTCAAGTTTTTCAACTTGAGCAGAGGTTCCTTCTTGAACCTTCTCAGTTAAGGGTTCAGAGTCTGCTCTCTCTTTCAGGAGTTTTACTTCCTATCTGAGAGACTCGACTCAGATTTTCGCTTTTCTCAAATCTCGAGAAAGATAAGAAATTAATTCGCATAATTGCATTCTAGAAAAACCACTTATAGTTATTTCGTCATTTTCTGAAAAAGTGAGCTTGCCGTCATCCGGCTCCGATTCTGACTCGGTCTCGATTTCTTCTGAGGCGGTTAGTGCGAGCAGGTTAGATTGTGGCACCTCTTCTTCTTCCTCGGAGGAGGACTTGTCCCATGTTGCCTGAAGTGCTTTCTTTCTTCTTGCTTTATTGGCTTCTTTTAGGTTAGGGCATTCGGATTTGAAATGTCCCTTTTTGTTGCACTCGAAGCAAGTCACACTTGATTTGTTCTTAGTTGATTCAGCTTGATCTTCCTTCTTTCGGCTGGCCTTTCTTCTGTTGGATTGATTCTTCAATTCCTTGTAGTAGTTTCGGGCCAGTCGGACCAGCTTAGGTCGATCTCCTTCGTCGTCTTCTGAGTCTGAGTCTGAATCAGACTCGGGTGCAGGTTGAGGTTTCTTCTTGGAGATCTTTCCAGCTTTACCTGCAATAAAGGCAATGTCTTTCTCGGCCAGGGTGCAGTTAGTCTGCTCATGTAACTCAAGTTCTGAAAACAGTTCATCTAATTTAATTTTTGAAAGGTCCCTTGAAACCTTGTATGCATCTACCATAGATGCCCACAAGGTGTTTCTCGGGAAGGCATTAAGAGCGTACCTTATAAGGTCACGGTTTTCTACCTTGTGACCGATGGTGTGCAGTCCGTTCATTAACTCCTGAATTCTAGCGTGGAGTTGAGCTGCTGTTTCATTGTCGTTCATCTTGATCGTGTACAGCTTGTTCAGGAGGAGATCTCTCTTGCTGATTCGAGTATCTGAAGCTCCTTCGTGCAGCTCGATCAGCTTACCCCACAACTCCTTTGCACTGTTGAATGGACCTACCCAAATTCTTTACTTTGGGGAGTGCCTCGGGGAGCCACCCAAATTAAAGTTAGTTGTTGTAATTTAATTTCCTATTTTGAATAAAATTGTCATGTTTAATTTGGCTACGCCTCGGGGAGCGGGCCAAATTAGATTTACAACAAATTTCTTTTCTTTGGGTATCTGAGCCTCGGGGAGACACCCAAAGAAAATAATTTGTTGTAATTAATTAGTCCATAAATAAAATATATAATCAAATCTTGGAAATTTTGAGGTGATTCTCAAATGATAATTTCCTTATTTGATTTAAGAGGTGATGCTCTTACATATTGTTGTCTCCAAAATTAATTAGGAAAATTGTTTCCTATAGAGTTTTCTTAAATAAGATTTTCATGAAAATAATATGTGGTTGAATTAAGGGAATCTATCTCTTAATTTAATAAGATTTGATTTAGAGAAATCAAAGTCTTAAACATATTATTTCCGAAATTGATTATGACAATTTAGGAAATTGTTTCCCAAAACAATTCCTTGAATAAAGTATGAAATTAGAATTAGGAAATCCGGTTCCTAATTCAATTAATGAGACTTGATAAATTAAGTCACATACATACTCTATTAAGGAAATCGTTAGTACATGATATAATTATATGTCATGAATGTGCTTAGAAAGAAAAGATGAGACCCAAAACCCCTTACAAAATATTAAGGCCAACACCTTCCATTAATATGGTTAGAACCGGAGTTTTGTTTCTCGTTTGGGTTGATGGACACATCCATGCCCGGCTTGAACCTCAACATGTTCAAACCATAAAATTAGTTTATGATTAATATAGTTGAAGTCAGAGGTTAATCCTTAGTTTTGGTTGTTGGACACATCCAAGCCTGACTAAATGGTTGAATGAGCTCCAACCATATTAAAACTATTTCTTGATTAATGGGTCAGCCTTAAGCTTGGAGTATCGATTTGTTGTGCCACAGCCAAGGTCGATGTAAAGAGAGGTGCAGTTGCGTGCTATGTATATTGTTGCATACTTGTTAATGAGTTAACAACCCAATGATTTAAGCAAACATTCAATTAGTTGATAGCATAAAGTGGTAGTTACATATATGTGATATGTAATCGGTATAATTACCTACCTTCATAGCTAAGAATAACTTGATGGCCACAGCCATGGTTATTCTTATCTATGGTTGGATATCAACCTATTTGGAAATGTTCCTACGATCTCCCGAATTGATAAAAAGGGTTATTCAATTCGAAAAATAAATAGGATTTAATGAATGTATATTGATGCATTCTTTATCATTCTTATCACATAACCTCAATTTGTATTTCTAGGATAATCACTTGATCATGTCTTCTCTGAATTTGTGTTCTATTTTGGACACCAATAAGTTAACTAAGGACAAAAAGACCGAAAAGACCCCAAAAGGCACTTGCCATCACTGTGGTAAGGAGGGTCACTGGCGAAGAAACTGCAAGGTTTATCTTGAGTCCTTGAAGAAGAAGGCATCCGATGCCCCATCCTCTTCAGGTATCTTCGTTATTGAATGTCACTCTATATCCTCAACCGCCTGGGTACTTGATACTGGGTGTAGCTCACATATATGTAATGACATACAGGGGCTAAGGAATAGAAGAAGACTCGTCAAGGGAGAAGCGAATCTGCGAGTTGGAAATGGAGCAAAGATTGATGCTGTTGCCATCGGAACATATTTGCTAAAGCTCCCTACTGGACTTGTCTTAGAGTTGGATAATTATTATTTTGTTCCTTCGTTAATAAAGAACATTGTATCTATTTCATGCTTGAATGAAAAGGGTTATCATTTAACTTTTAGTAACAATTGTTGTTACATAACTTTAAATGGTGTTCTTTATGGGACCGGAACTTTGTGCAATGGTATCTACACGTTAGATTTATCTGGTGACATTTTCAATATCGAAGTTAGCAACAAACGTGCTCGAATAGATAATCAAATAGACTCCTATACGTGGCATTGTCGTCTTGGCCATATAAGTAAGAAACGCATGACCAAATTACACCGATATGGAATTTTGGAATCATTTGAGCCCGGTTCATTTGATACATGCGAATCATGCTTGAAAGGCAAGATGACCAAATTACCCTTTTCCGGAAAAGGTAATCCAGTGGGAGAATTGCTTGGTCTAATACATACTGATGTATGTGGACCAATGTCAACTCTTGCACAAGGAGGCTATAGCTACTTCATTACCTTTATCAATGATCACTCATGATTCGGGTATGTGTTCTTGATGAAACACAAATCTGAAGCTTTTGAGAAATTCAAAGAGTTCAAAAATAAAGTAGAGAAACAGCTTGGCAAAAGTATTAAGATACTTCGATTCGATCGGGGTGGTGAATACTTAAGTCAAGAGTTTCAAGATTATCTTAGGGACAATGGGATATTGTCTCAATGGACTCCGTCATATACACCACAGCATAATGGTGTATCTGAGAGGCATAACCGAACCTTGATGGACATGGTTAGATCTATGATGAATCATGCAACTCTTCCAAAATCCTTTTGGGGCTATGCGCTTAAGACAGCTGTTTACTTGCTAAACAGAGTCACGACCAAGGTAGTCTCTACTACTCCATATGAGACGTGGAATAGTAAGAAACCTCACTTAACTCACCTTAAGATATGGGGTTTTCCTGCTTATGTGAAGCGGACTGTATCAGACAAATTGGATGCTAAGTCTGATAAATGTCTATTTATTGGATACCCTAAGGAAACAATGGGTTACCAATTCTATCATCCCTTGGAACAAAAGGTGTTTGTTTCAAGGCATGCTGTATTTCTGGAAAAAAAATTTCTTTTACAAGAATACAGTGGGAGTGGCATTGAACTTGATGAAGTTCAAGAAACTCCAATAGACATTACAGAGACACCTAGTCTAGACCCACAACCAATAACTCATAATGATGAGCTATCAGTTGAACCTAAAACAACACCACCTCTTCGTAGGTCTGATAGGACACGCAAAATTCCAGAGAGATACGGATTTCTCATAAGTGAATCGAACGACGTGTTACTCATAAGCGATGACGAACCTATCAGTTATGAAGATGTTCTGAAAAGTTCAGAAAGGGACAAATGGCTTGAAGCCATGAAGTCGGAAATGGATTCCATGTACGAAAATCAAGTATGGGACTTGGTTAACCCACCTGAAGGGATTAAGCCCATAGGGTTCAAGTGGGTTTTCAAGAAGAAAACCGACATGGAAGGTAATGTTGTTACCTTTATTGCTAGATTAGTGGCAAAAGGATATCGTCATAAACAAGGAATTGATTATGACGAAACCTATTCGCCAGTAGCTATGCTTAAATCCATTCGGATGCTCCTGGCCATAGCAGCTCATTATGATTATGAGAAATGGCAAATGGATGTGAAAACAACTTTCCTTAATGGAACCTGCTTGAGGATGTATACATGATACAACCTGAAGGTTTCACATCGGTTGATAAAACCAAAATATGCAAGCTTCGACGATCCATATATGGACTGAAGCAAGCATCCAGGAGCTGGAACATCCGTTTTGATGAGACAATCAAAGAGTTTGATTTCTCACAAAATCCTGACGAACCTTGTGTGTACAAGAAGGTTAGTGGGAGTGCAGTCGTATTCCTAGTACTATATGTCGATGACATATTGCTTATAGGAAATGATATATCAGTCTTACAATCGGTTAAAATTTGGTTGTCTAAAACTTTCTCCATGAAAGACCTGGGAGAAGCAACCTATATCCTTGGGATTAGAATCTATAGAGATAGATCAAAACGGTTGCTTGGTCTTTCGCAGTCTACATATATAGACCGAGTGCTAAAAAGGTTTAGCATGTCGGAATCCAAGAAAGGTTACCTTCCCATCAGGCATGGGATCAACCTTTCAAAGTCTATGTGTCCGCACACAGAAGACGAGAGGATTTGCATGAATAAGATTTCTTATGCATCTGCGATAGGATCTATCATGTATACTATGTTATGTACTAGGCCCGATGTATCGTATGCTCTGAGCGTCACGAGCAGATACCAGTCTGATCCAGGAATGGATCATTGGGCGGCTGTCAAGACAATCCTTAAGTACTTAAGAAGAACTAAGGATGTGTTCCTAATATATGGAGAAGGAGATATGGTAATACGTGGGTATACAGATGCCAATTTCTAGACAGATAAGGATGACTCCAAATCTCAGTCTGGATATGTATTTACTTTGAATGGAGGCGCAATAAGTTGGAAGAGTTCCAAGCAAGACACTGTAATAGATTCTACCACGGAAGCGGAATATATTGCGGCTTCGGAAGCAGCAAAAGAAGCAGTCTGGATCAAGAAGTTTGTCTCGGAACTTGGTGTGGTTCCAACCATTGATGAAGCAATACCGGTTTACTGCGACAACAATGGAGCTATTGCACAAGCAAAGGAACCAAGGTCTCATCAGCGATCCAAACACGTGCTTCGCCGCTATCATCTGATCAGAGAGATTATAAGTAGGAATGATATACAAATTGAGAAAATTCCCACTGAAAGGAATTTATCGGATCCTTTAACTAAGGCCTTGCCTCAAAGCAAGTTTGAGGGTCATGTTAGAGACTGTGGTATTGGATACCGTAGCGATTGGCATTAGGCCAAGTGGGAGTTTGTTAGTAATATGAGAGAAGTGTCCTAAGGCAATCGCCTTATGATTGTAATCATTTACTTTAATAAATGAATATTCACTATTTGAGTATACATGTTCGTGTATTTGATTGAGATCTTAAACTCATTTACTGAATGTCCGCAATACAATTCACAGCATGAGAGAATTTGTGATGAATTCACAACTAGTGATTATCTGTACATGTGCAATTGTGAAGTATTGAAATTGTCCCTAGTCGATGAATTGATAAATACGGACACTATCAATTCTGTTGAGACTAGCATGGGTTATTCTCTAATCAGCTGATTCTCACTGGCTGGTGACATTGGGATGTCCGGAGATAAACATGAATGCTAGTTAAGGGAACAAGTTCATTGGAGTGACTAGCTGTAAGACTTCATATGGTAATCTACATATAGATATGTCAATGAAGTTCTTACTGCAGCTTAAGTGCGATGTTCCTTTGACTTGCGGTGTTCAAGTCATCTTGGTCATGAAGACTTATACTTTGACATCTTAAGCAAGCATCTCCAAGGAGGTGTGGACCCAGGATGGTTAGGTATAAGCCGAAGTGCCCGAAGATGTTTGAACATCCTACAAAGGATTCACCACTCCTTGCGAGGGCATGTATACCCAAGGCCTATCGTCGGATTGTTACTCGAAGCCTCTGGCCAGAGCATGACATATTCAAAGTATGAATCTCTTAAATACATGAGAGTAATTAGAATCCGTAGGACGAGAGAACGTTACTTGGGCTAGGTGTGACGTAGTCAGCCTAGTGGGGACTGACACACATAGACCATGTCCTGAACCAAGTGGGTATAGGATGGTGAAGGGAATGAGGCACGATTCATTAAAGCTGCTGAAGAGTTTCAGAATAGTTTCAGAGGTCAACCGTTGATCTTTCGATTAATTGGGGATCATGATGTACTACTAGGTGCCACTCATGATCGTTCTATAATTGGTTAATTATAGAGGGCCAACATAAATCGAAAGCCTATTTAGTCACACGCACTACGAGTAGTCCGAGGGATTTAAAACGAGTTGAAAATTAGATTTTCCGATCAAGAGAGATAAGTCGAATCTGAATTTTTCAGAGACGTATCGAAAGCATAAAATGGCTAAGTCTTTTGAAGACTTATTGAACGAATTAAATGAGTTTAATTCGTGAGATCGTGGCTTGGGTTTGGCCGGCCAAAGAGGGTCCCCACCCTCTTTGTTTGGCCGCCACAATAAGAGGGAAGAACCAAATTGTTTGGTTCAAAATTATAAAATAAACCGCGCGTGGTTTGTCTTATAAAATTATGGATAAAGAAATTTGTATAAAGAAATTTGTATAAAGAAATTTATATAAAGAGATTTATTTATCATGGAAATTAAAATAAAACCTTGGAATGGTTTATTTTATTTTATAAAATCAATAATGGATTGATTTACCATGATAAAGAAATTTCTTTCCATAATAAAAGGGGAGACATGGTTGTTTTTATTATAAATTTAGTTATAATAAAAACTTGGCATAACTGAATAATTCATAGAAAAATTTATAAGATAAATTTCTTATGAAAAATTTATTCCGTTAAGAGGAGACTTGGCGATTAAGAGGCTACTATATAAAGGTACCAAGGCAAGGCTTGGAAATTAATCCAAGAGATCAAGGATTCTTGCCTAGCCTCTCTTCCTCTCCTTCTCTCCCTCTCCCTCCTCTAGTGGCGCCGGCCCTAGAGGCCCTCCCTTTGGTTGCCGTGAGCTTCCTCCACCAAGAAGCTGTCGAAGAAGAAGAAGAAGCGGGCGCAACTCCTTCCTTCCTCCCGGAATCTTGATTCTGTTCTTCGTTTGGTGGTTAGTTTTCCATCTCTCTCTTGGTATTCTTGTCATGCCTTTGGAGAATCTAGTAGTTCTTGTCGGCACGAAACTCGTGGCTTTGCGAAGTCATCCCGAAGAAAACTCGGCGTAGACGCAAATAGAGGCGGAGCTTCCAAGGGACGCTACGGTTGGATCTCATCCCTTTCTACGAGTTACGCGAGGTATTAAGTAAATTAGTTTACTTTCTGCAAAATTTTAAATGTATGATCATGTCTCCACAACATAAGGTTGCATGCTAGATACGTGGTTAAAATATTTTGAGAAATTATTTATGCTAAACCTTCCGCTGCACGTAATTAAATTTTAAAATTACGAACCCGTATCCATGTCAACATGCACCCGGTCCCAACAACCTACTCCTCTTGGGAGAGTTTACATTTTGCCAACCGGCTCCTCCGGTTGGACTTTTGCCCGATGCACCTAACCAGGTATTCGTGCCCACCTTCCGAGCAGGTCTTCGTGCCCACCTTCCGAGCAGGTCTTCGGTGCCCAGCTCCTTGCCAGGGCTTCGTGCCCAGTCCTCGACCAGGACTTCATTCCCAGTGTACCTAGGACTTCTTTTCCTGTATACTTAGTGAACATGTTAGATCATCATAATATCTTAACTTTTGAACCCTTTTGCCATTATTAAAACACATGTTCGACTTGGGTGTTGTCTGCACCAACAATCACTGACTGGCTTATGTCAGTAGGTGTTGATGTGACCAAGGGCAGGACAGTGCCCATGGTTAGACAGGATTGCCGATTGGGCAAACGCGCATTTGCCAAATCTGGTATTATTGTTGGGTCGGATGATCAGAGTCTTATCTGGAAGGACGGGCGAGGTCTTGGCGAGCTTCCTCGAGGCACACATGTACAGGTACCCGCAGCTCCGGCTGCACATCAGGAGGCACCCACCGCTGCTGCTGACTACCACTATGAGCCAGATCCAGACCTGTGCTGGCAGATTTCAGAGCTTGATCGGATCATCTGTTGGTGCAGAATGCACCCAAGTCAAACCTGTGTTTTGATATTGGCAAAAGGGTTCAAAAGTTAAGGGTTAGTTGTTGTCTAACAAGTTTCTTGAGTGTACAGGAAAAGCCCTAGCGAAGGAATGCTAGGCACTGGCGAAGGACTGCCAGACAAGAAAAGCCCTAGCAAAGGACTGCTAGGCTCTGGCGAAGGACTGCCAGAATGGACAAGTCCTAGCGAAGGAATGCTAGGCACTGGCGAAGGGCTGCCAGAAGAAAAGACCTAGCGAAGGGCTGCTAGGCACCAAGCGAAGGGCAGCTTGGCAACTCAAGACCTGGCGAAGGACTGCCGGGCAAAAGTCCAACTGGAGGAGCCGGTTGGCACCAGGTAAATTCTCCCGAGAGGAGTAGGTGAGGACGCGTTCCCCTTGAGTGAACATTAGGCGTCGGTTCGACCTAGGGCTCCATTTTGGAGACCAAAGTCAGAACCAAGACAGCTGAAGCTGTAGAAATTAAATTAAATATTTGTTTTATTGTGTTTTGGACTAACCCTGGAAGCAGGACCGAAGGAACGTGTGTCTGCAGCTCAGAATGCCTCAAAGGAAAGAGGCAACTGCTGACCAGGGCGCCCGGAGTGTCCCGGGCGCCCCCAAGATGAACACAAAACACAAAGAAAGCAAATGAACCTCGACAGTACATTCTGAGGGCGCCCCCGCTGTCCCGGGCGCCCCCATGGCAAACCAACTGAAGAGTTAAACTGCTGCCGCGTCTGCACTGCGCACCCAGGGCGCCCCCGCGCACAGGGCGCCCCCAGCGCACAGGGCGCCCCCAGCCTTACCGAGGAGAGCTCAGCGCTGCAGATAAGGTTTGACCGGGTCAACCAGGGCGCCCCCAGCGTCCAGGGCGCCCCAGTCAAGGCTTATCCCGAGGATTAAGGGATAAGTCGACGACCGCGCCTCTTGTGGATCTGCTGCCACGTGGGGGGCGCCCCCGTCGACCAGGGCGCCCCCAGGCACTATAAAAAGGGCCTCGACCCTCCTCTTCAGAACACAGCTTTCATTCAACGCATCCAAACGCTCCGACGACCGCGCTCTGCTCCAGGAACTTCCCGACTCAAGTCCGAAGCGCCGTCGACCTCCCGCTGCACCGAAACTCGAGCCTACCCCGGGAGTTGGTAAATACAGAAGTGTAATCTTTCTTAGTGCAATTTGTATTTCTCTTCTGTACTCATTCTACGCATTATAGAATTGCCCAAAGTAAACGGTCAACGACCGTGGGCCTTGGAGTAGGAGTCGACCCAGGCTCTGAACCAAGTAAAACGACCTTGTTAGCGTTGTGTTGCTTTGTCTCTATTTCCGCCGCGCACTTACTCTTTTTATTTAATCCGAACGATTTGCGACATTCACCCCCCCTCTATCGCATCTCTCGATCCAACAAGTGGTATCAGAGCGGGGAATTCAAACTTGGTGCAACCACCAGTTTGAAAATTTTTCGGATTTCTTTCGTTTTCTCTCTCATTTTTTTTAAATATTTTCGTTCGAGTTTTTCTTTCAAGGTTGGTGCAACACCCCTTGAAATTTGTTCTTTTTTTCCCGCACTACTAATCCAAGACCAAGTCTTGGAATATTTTCGTTGTTTTTGTTGTTTGGTATTTCAGTAACAAATGGCCATCCAAGAAGGTTTTAGCACCGCCAGACCTCCACTTTTCAGTGGAGAAGACTTTCCTTACTGGAAAAGTCGAATGGAGGTCCACCTGAAAACTCAGGTGGACATGTGGATAATCATCCAGTCTGGACTGATGATTCCCACAAATGCTGAAGGCGTACCACAAAACTACTCAGAGTGGGACACTGCCCTTAAACGCAAGATTGAAGCTGACGCCAAAGCAACTCAGACCCTTCAATGCGGACTGACAAAAGAGGAGCTGAACCGCGTAGGCCCATTCAACAGTGCCAAGGAGCTATGGGCTAAACTGATCGAGCTCCACGAAGGAACTTCAGATACGAGGATCAGCAAACGGGATCTGCTACTGAACAAGCTCTTCACTATCAAAATGGCAGATAACGAGACAGCAGCCCAGCTCCACGCCAGAATCCAGGAACTGATGAACGGTCTTCACACAATAGGTCACCAGGTTCAAAACCGTGATCTTATAAGGTATGCCCTAAACGCGTTCCCTAGGACCACCTTGTGGGCATCTATGGTAGATGCATACAAGGTCTCTAGGGATCTTTCAAAAATTAAGTTAGATGAGTTATTTTCTGAACTTGAGCTGCATGAACAAACTAACTGCAATTTGGTCGAGAAAAGTATAGCCTTCTTTGCAGGGAAAACAGGAAAGACGACCAAGAAGAAAACTCAAGTTGAACCTGAATCTACCTCAGATTCAGAAACAGAAGATCAAGAAGAAGATCAATCTGAACTGGTCCGGCTAGCTCGAAGCTACTACAAAAAATTGAAGAACCAAACCAACACATGGAGAACAAGCCGAAGAAAGGACGGACAAGCTGAACCGGCAACTGACAAACAAAAGCCCAACGTAACCTGCTACGATGCAAGAAGAAGGGCCACTACAAGACTGAATGTCCAAGTCTAAAGGAGTCCAAAAAGACCAGAAAGAAGAAGGCACTCCAAGCAACCTGGGACGAGTCTTCCTCAGAAGAAGAAGAAGAAGCACCCCAGTCCAATCTTCTAGCCCTGACCGCTTCGGATCAAATCGAGACTGACTCAGACTCGGACCGGGACGACGGCAAGCTGACATTCTCCAACGACGGCGAAATAAGGGTAACGGGTTTTTCAAAATTGCAATTGAATTCGCTTATTTCCTATCTATCCCGAGATTTGGCGAAAGCCAAACTCCGAATCGAGTCCCTCCGACAGGAAGTAAAACTCCTGAAAGAGGGAGCTGATTCTAAATCCTTAACTGAGAAAATTCAGGAAGGAACCCCTGACCAAGTTGAAAAACTTGAATCAGAGAATTCCTCCCTGAAAACTCAAGTTAAGGACTTAAGAACAGCTTTAGAACGATTCACTTCTGGTTCCAAGAATCTTGATATGATTCTGGGAAAACAGAAGTCTGTTCTAAACCGATCCGGACTTGGCTACAGAACCAAATCTCGGCAAAGATCTTACTTTGCTGTACTGAACCAGTCAAGACCTAAGGTTCAGGCATGGGTGCCAAAACTGTGCCTGACTAAACCAACTGGTTCAAATCAAATTTGGATCCCCAAGGACAAGATTCACATCTTGCCTAACCCATACAGAGGCTTTAGTCCAGGGGGAGCCAAAATCAAAACAATTTTTATAATTAGATAATTTTTTTTTGATTGATTGTTTGTTTATTTAATTTTTTTGCAAATTGCCATGCTTAGATTTAAGGAATACTTAGATTTAAGGACTAAATTACTTGAAACTTGAAAACATAGTATTGGGAGGAGGTGAGATGATAGTACGTTGGGGAAACCAACTCTAATAAGATCAAGTCTACTTGGTCTCTTTAGACTGGTGAAACCAGCCGAAGCTACCGATCCAAGACCCAAGCTAGTTAGACCAGAAAATGACTTAATTTAATTTGAAAATGAAATTTCATTAAAAGGCTTTGTCAAGGAAAGGGTGGATGATCCCATAAGGCTACGGCCAAAGAAGGCCTAGTGCCTCGCCAAGACCTGGAAGCCAACTTCTGAAATTCAAATTCAAATTATCTTTTGTCAAATTCGAATCTAACTCAAATTTCAAATAATTATAGATTCTAATCTGTTTTCAAAACTTCTACTTCTTAAACTTATTTCTTTTTCAAAAATCACTTAATCTATTTTTCAAAATTTCTAAACTTATTTGGTTAAAACTCTGTTTTCAAAAGTAAATAATTTTTCAAAAATAAATTGAAATTCCTTCTCAAAACTAATTTTTACCCTCAAACCTGTCTCACAAAAACCTTAAGGTTAACGTGATTGAAAATCCTAGATTCAGTGAGATAGGAAAATTAAGCTCAAATTAAACCACCTTGCTTGTGCTTTCATAATCATGGTCAAACTGTGGTTAACATATTCAAACTATGATCAACATAGTCAAACATGGTCAAACACAGTCAAAAGAAGTCAAACAGTCAAACCTGGTCAAAACAGTCAAAAGGCTGCTACCTAGGGCGCCCTGACCGTCCCGGGCGCCCCCAACTGCACAAGGTCAAAGGCTGCTGAAAGCAGTCCATGAGGGCGCCTGTAACCTGTCGGGCGCCCCCGACAACACTGACAACGTACTTGCTCCAGTCAAAGCAGCAAAAGCTGCATTTGACCGATTTGACCAGGGCGCCCGTGACCCGTCGGGCGCCCCTATACGCTTCTGTCCCCCACGCTGATTAAAGCAGCCAAAAGGCTGCAATCAACCACCTTTGACCAGGGCGCCCATGACCTGTCGGGCGCCCCCATCGACAAACTGTCGTCCACGCCAGTCAAAACAGCAAAAGCTGCAGTTGACCAGCCTTGATCAGGGCGCCCGTGACTTCTCGGGCGCCCCCACAGACCTTTTTCAGTGCCCTAGGCAAATCGACCTGTTGAGGGCGCCCGGAACCTCCCGGGCGCCCCCCATCAAACCCCTATAAAAGGGACCCGAGACTCCCTCATTTCCCACACCAAAAACACATCCTTCTTCTCACTCTATTCATTCTTGAGGATCAAGTAACCCAAAAGCTTCCCTTGCCTCAACCATGCCTCCAAGGTATGAAATTTACTTTGGGTACTTAATTTTTGATTTTTTTTTCCCTTAATTGCAAATTTTAAGTCAATCATGCCTCTTCCTATAATCTAAGTTCTTATTCTCAAGTTGCTTACTTTCTTCTCAACTAGAAAACGCCGAGCAGTTCAGTCGAACCCCGGTAACGAGCCCAGTCCCGACCCTAGGTTTCCTAACCTAGAACTTTGTAACAAATTCGCCCGAACCACCTACGTTCCGATTAAGACAAGTTACCTTAACCGTCATTTCTTTTCCCAATCCTGTCCAGTCGCAATGTCCGCAATTAACTTCTATCAACTGGATAACCTCGTATTCTGCACACATTCGATCAACAACACCCTATGTGCAGAATTCTATAACAACATAGTTAGGCAAGACCACTTGAGCTTCGTCACTACCGTTCAAGGAATGCCCTTGAGCATCACTCCTACCCTACTGAACCGATTTCTGGGACTCCGACCATCTCAGTCCATCTTCTGTTGCTACCCTCCAAGGAACCTCCTTTCGATGCCCCCTACTCTCATATTGACCTGAACACCTTATACAACTATTTCTTTAGGGAGGCCATGGACCCTGCAGGAGGGCAGTTCCACTCCACCCGACTCCCGATTCAGGACTACGCTCTCTACAGAGTAATTGTCCGTTGCATCCTTCCCCTGTCCACTAGGGACATAGCCACCATGAGACCCTTTCACACCTTTCTTCTCTATGCCCTTATCCACCATCTTGACATAGATATAGGCCTTCACCTCTTCCACTGTATCCTACATGCCTCTAGTGTGTCCACTCAGGGGCGGGTCCGCACCCCCTTCTGCCACGTCATCACCTCTATCCTCCACCACCACGGCCGAAACATCGCTGACGGCGAGATTACCACGATGATCGACTTCGACGAGATAGGATTTAGGAACTTTTCTTTAGCTGGTATAGATGTCTCGGGCACCGGGGTTCTGACTTGGAGACGCCGACCAGCCGCACAGGACATTGCCGACGAGGAGGTCGAGGTCGACGGTGACGACTTAGCAGCAGAATTAGATCAGCCCGATCCTCCGACACTCTACGAGCGAGTATCACTCCTCGAAACACAGGTTCAGACCCTCCGGGAGGAATCGGAGGCTTACCACATTGAGCAGCTGGAAACTCACCAAGGCTACTATACCGAGTACATGAGTGCATTTGCAGCAGAGAGGGAGGAAAGAAACGCCCAGTATCAGGAGATGATGACCATGTTTAGATCCTGGCATCCAGGCTCACCTGATCAGCCTGGTCCCTCTTCTTAGATGACTTGGACATGTACCTATTTGACTACCCCTACTGAGTAGGGTTGACTTCTGTTGACTTATACTAGACTCCTGCTTAAACTATGCTAATCTTAGCTTGGCTTGTTTTTGACTTAATTAAGTTAGGATTATGCTTAGTAGAATAGAATCATTTGGTTTTTGCCTTAATTTTAAAATGTTTTAAATTGATTTTAAAATGGTGTTTATTTTAAAAGTTTTTCTAACTTAATCTTAAAAAGTTTTACTTTGGTTTTAAAATTTTTTTTCCTTGACTTAGTTTTATTTCAAAAACTACCCCCTTCAAAACTAGGGCTTTTTCGAAAATGGACTTAGCCTAGGCTCTAACCCTAGAACTGCATGCACCTATAGACTTAGAAGTCAGCATCTCACAAGCACCTAAGGATACTTTTTGATTGATAACCTAGAAAGGGTTGAGATGCTTAGGTCTTTGCCTCAATTCAAGATGCTTTAAGTCAGTGCATCGGCAGCAATTGGGGCACTAAATGAACAGCAATCAGGTTAAGTGTCAAGTTTAGAAAATC
>JAGFNQ010004716.1:245967-267059 GCA_024364735.1 Boesenbergia rotunda
ACTATTCAAAGTTATTTTAATTTCCATGAAAATAATAAACCAAACCTCAGTTTATAAAATTTATATTATCCATAATTTTATAAAACAAACCACACTTGGTTTATTTTATAACTTGAACCAAACAATTTGGTTCTCCCTTTTAATGTGGCCGGCCAAACAAGGATGGTGGGAACCCTCTTTGGCCGGCCAAACCCAATCCATGACCTCACAAATTAAACTCATTTAATTCGTTCAATAAGTCTTCAAAAGACTTAACCATTTTATGCTTCCGATGCGTCTCTGAAAATTCAGATTCGACTTATCTCTCTTGATCGGAAAATCCAATTTTCAACTCGTTTTAAATCCCTCGGATTACTCGTAGTGCGTGTGACTAAATAGGCTTTCGATTTATGTTGGCCGTCTATAATTCATCAATTATAGAACGATCATGAGTGGCACCTAGTAGTATATCATGATCCCCAATTAATCGAATGATCAACGGTTGACATCAGAAATTATTCTGAAACCCTTCAGCAGCTCTAATGAATCGTGCCTCATTCCTTTCACCATCTTATACCCACTTGGTTCAGGACACGGTCTATGTGTGTCAGTCCCCACTAGGCTGACTACGTCACACCTAGCCCAAGTAATGTCTTTCTCGTCCAACGGATTCTAATTACTCTCATGTTTCTGAGAGATTCATACTCGGAACATGTGATGCTCTGGCCAGAGGCTTCGAGTAACAATCCGACGATAGGCCTTGGGTATACATCTCCTCGCAAGGAGTGGTGAATCCTTTGTAGGCTGTTCAAATATCTTCGGGCACTTCGGCTTATACCCAATCATCCTGGGTCCACACCTCCTTGGAGATGCTTGCTTAAGATGTCAAAGTATAAGTCTTCATGACCAAGATGACTTGAACACCGCAAGTCAAAGGAACATCGCACTTAAGCTGCAGTAAGAACTTCATTGACATATCTATATGTAGATTACCATATGAAGTTTTACAGCCAGTCACTCCAATGAACTAGTTCCCTTAACTAGCATTCATGTTTATCTCCGGACATCCCAATGTCACCAGCCAGTGAGAATCAGCTGATTAGAGAATAACCCATGCTAGTCTCAACAGAATTGATAGTGTCCGTATTTATCAATTCATCGACTAGGGACAATTTCAATACTTCACAATTGCACATGTAGAGATAATCACTAGTTGTGAATTCATCACAAATTCTCTCATGCTGTGAATTGTATTGCGGACATTCAGTAAATGAGTTTAAGATCTCAATCAAATACACGAACATGTATACTCAAATAGTGAATATGTTGCTGCAGAAAGCACCACAGTCAAACCTGTGTTTTGATAATGGCAACAAGGTTTAAAAGTTAAGTCTTACTTGATATCTAACATGTCACTTGAGTGTGCAGAGTAAAAAGCCCTAGCGAAGGACTGCTAGGCACTGGCGAAGGAATGCCAGGGTACAAAGCCCTAGCGAAGGACTGCTAGGCACTGGCGAAGGAATGCCAGAGTGAAAAGCCCTAGCGAAGGACTGCTAGGCACTGGCGAAGGAATGCCAGAGTGAAAAGCCCTAGCGAAGGACTGCTAGGCGCCAGGCGAAGGATAGCTTGGGACTGAAGCCCTAGCGAAGGAATGCTAGGCACCAGGCGAAGGACAGCTCGGCATCCATGACCTGGCAAAGGACCGCCAGGCAAAAGTCCAACCAAAGGACCAGTTGGCATCAGGTAAATTCTCCCGAGAGGAGTAGGTGAGGACGCGTTCCCCGTCGAGGGAACAGTAGGCGTCGGTTCGATCTAGGGCTCCATTTTGGAGGCCCAAAGTCAGAACCAAGACAGCCAAGGCTGTATAAACTAATATTTTATTGTTTTATTGTGTTTTGGACTAACTCTGGATGCAGGACCAAAGGAACGAGTGTCTGCAGCTCAGAGAGCCTCAAAGGAATGAGGCAACAGCTGACCAGGGCGCCCGGAGTGTCCCGGGCGCCCCCAAGGTGAACACAAAACACAAGAAGGCAAAGCAAGCTTCGAAAGTTCAATTCCCGGGCGCCCTCGTGCTCCCGGGCGCCCCCATGCTACCGGGCGCCCCCGCTGTCCCGGGCGCTCCCAGCGCTCCGGGCAGCCCCAACAGCAAAGCATCGAAGCTCAACCAAGCGAAGCCAAGGGATAAAGTTTTGACCCGGTCAAGCCGGGTGCCCCCAGCGCTCCGGGCGCCCCGGTCAAGGTCTGATCCCGAATTTGAAGGGATAGAAGCTGACCGAGACCGAGGCGGATCGTGTGACACGTGGGGGGGCGCCCCCGACCTCCCGGGCGCCCCCAGGCCCTATATAAAGGGCCCTCGACCCCAAGGCTCATACAACACTTTCAATCAACGCTTCTACGCTCTTCTACTCTCGCGCCTCGCTCCGGAAACCTCCCAACTCGAGCCGACGACGTCCCGCTGCTCCGAAAAAGACAACCTACATCGGACGTCGGTAAAATAAGAGTTTTTCTTTTTAATTGTTAAGTTTACTGTGCTATATTTGTAAATCAATCTTTGTAAACTATTATTGCGCCTCATATAGAATTGCCCAAAGTAAACGGTCAACGACCGTGGGCTTTGGAGTAGGAGTTGACCTAGGCTCCGAACCAAGTAAAAATTACTGTGTTCGTGTGTTTGATTTTATCTTCCACTGTGCAATTTCTCTTTCCGTAAATCCGAATGTTTTCCGTTATTCACCCCCCCTCTATCGGTTCTTTCGATCCAACAAGTGGTATCAGAGCGGGGAAGTTCAAACTTGGTGCAACCACCAGTTTGAAAATTTTTTCGAATTTTTATTTTCTTTTTCTCATTCGAATTTTCTTTAAATATTTCGTTCGAATTTTTTCGTTAATCGAGGTTGGTGCAACACCCCTCGTTATTTCATTTTATTCATCCCACACTACTAATCCAAGACCTAGTCTTGGGAAATTTTTTTTTTGGTTTTCATATTTTTCAGATTAAATGGCCATGCAAGAAGGATTTAGCACCGCCAAACCTCCACTTTTCAGTGGAGAAGACTTTTCCTACTGGAAAAGTCGAATGGAGGTCCACCTAAAAACTCAGGTGGACATGTGGATTATCATCCAGTCCGGACTGGAGATCCCCAAAAACGCCGAAGGAGTACCGCAGACCTACTCAGAATGGGACAACGCCCTGAAGCGCAAAATTGAAGCCGATGCAAAGGCGACCCAGACTCTTCAATGTGGTTTAACAAAAGAATAGCTGAACCGAGTGGGCCCCTTCAACAGTGCTAAGGAGTTGTGGGCAAAATTGATCGAGCTGCACGAAGGAACATCAGACACCAGGATCAGCAAGAGTGATCTGCTCCTGAACAAATTGTATACCAACAAGATGGCCGACAATGAAACAGCAGCCCAACTCCACGCACGAATCCAAGAATTGATGAACGGTCTTCACACTATAGGTCACAAGGTCGATAACCGTGACCTAATAAGGTATGCCCTAAATGTTGGTGCAGAATGCACCCAAGTCAAACCTGTGTTTTGATATTGGCAAAAGGGTTCAAAAGTTAAGGGTTAGTTGTTGTCTAACAAGTTTCTTGAGTGTACAGGAAAAGCCCTAGCGAAGGAATGCTAGGCACTGGCGAAGGACTGCCAGACAGGAAAAGCCCTAGCAAAGGACCGCTAGGCTCTGGCGAAGGACTGCCAAAATGGACAAGTCCTAGCGAAGGAATGCTAGGCACTGGCGAAGGGCTGCCAGAAGAAAAGACTTAGCGAAGGGCTGCTAGACACCTAGCGAAGGGCTGCTAGACACCAAGCGAAGGGCAGCATGGCAACTCAAGACCTGGCGAAGGACTGCCGGGCAAAAGTCCAACTGGAGGAGCCGGTTGGCACCAGGTAAATTCTCCCGAGAGGAGTAGGTGAGGACGCGTTCCCCTTGAGGGAACATTAGGCGTCGGTTCGACCTAGGGCTCCATTTTGGAGACCAAAGTCAGAACCAAGACAGCCAAGGCTGTATAATTCATTATGTTATTGGTTTATTGTGTTTTGGACTAACCCTGGATGCAGGACCAAAGGAACGTGTGTCTGCAGCTCAGAATGCCTCAAAGGAAAGAGGCGATCGCTGACCAGGGCGCCCGGAGTGTACCGGGCGCCCCCAAGGTGAACACAAAACACAACACAACCAGAAGAACCTCGACAGTACATTCTGAGGGCGCCCCCGCTGTCCCGGGCGCCCCCATGGCAAACCAACTGAAGAGTTAAGCTGCTGCCGCGTCTGCACTGCGCACCCAGGGCGCCCCCGCTGTCCCGGGCGCCCCCAGCGCACAGGGCGCCCCCATCCTTATCGAGGAGAGCTCAGCGCTGCAGATAAGGTTTGACCGGGTCAACCAGGGTGCCCCCAGCGTCCAGGGCGCCCCAGTCAAGGCCTTATCCCGAGGATTAAGGGATAAGTCGACGACCGCGCCTCTTGTGGATCTGCTGCCACGTGGGGGGGCGCCCCCGTCGACCAGGGCGCCCCCAGGCCCTATATAAAGGGCCCTCGACCTCCTTCTTCAGAGCATCAATTACTGCGACGCTTCCACGCTCTTCTGCTTCCACGACACGCTCCAGAACTCTTCCAACTCGAGCTGATGACGTCCTGCTGCTCCAACACTTCGATCTACACCGGACGTCGGTAACGAAGAGCTTAATTAAGTTTACTAGGCTGATTCTGTAATACTTTTTATTGTAAACTTTCTTGAACGTATAGAATTGCCCGCAGAAAACGGTCAACGACCGTGGGCCTTGGAGTAGGAGTCGACACAGGCTCCGAACCAAGTAAAACGACCGTGTTAGCATTGTTTGTGTGTCTTATTTCCGCTGCGCACTTACTCTTTTTAAATCCGAACGATTTGCGACATTCACCCCCCCTCTCGCATTTCTCGATCCAACAAGTGGTATCAGAGCGGGGAATTCAAACTTGGTGCAACCACCAGTTTGAAAATTTTTCGGATTTCTTTTGTTTTCTCTCTCATTTTTTTTAAAATAATTTTTTTTTTATTTTCGTTCGAGTTTTTATTTCAAGGTTGGTGCAACACCCCTTGAAATTTGTTTTTATTTATTGTTCCCGCACTACTAATCCAAGACCAAGTCTTGGAATATTTTTGTTGTTCTTTTGCTATTTCAGAAGTTAACAAATGGCCATCCAAGAAGGTTTTAGCACCGCCAGACCTCCACTTTTCAGTGGAGAAGACTTTCCTTACTGGAAAAGTCGAATGGAGGTCCACCTGAAAACTCAGGTGGACATGTGGATAATCATCCAGTCTGGACTGATGATGCCCACAAATGCTGAAGGCGTACCACAAAACTACTCAGAGTGGGACACTGCCCTTAAACGCAAGATTGAAGCTGACGCCAAAGCAACTCAGACCCTTCAATGCGGACTGACAAAAGAGGAGCTGAACCGCGTAGGCCCATTCAACAGTGCCAAGGAGCTATGGGCTAAACTGATCGAGCTCCACGAAGGAACTTCAGATACGAGGATCAGCAAACGGGATCTGCTACTGAACAAGCTCTTCACTATCAAAATGGCAGATAACGAGACAGCAGCCCAGCTCCACGCCAGAATCCAGGAACTGATGAACGGTCTTCACGCAATAGGTCACCAGGTTCAAAACCGTGATCTTATAAGGTATGCCCTAAACGCGTTCCCTAGGACCACCTTGTGGGCATCTATGGTAGATGCATACAAGGTCTCTAGGGATCTTTCAAAAATTAAGTTAGATGAGTTATTTTCTGAACTTGAGCTGCATGAACAGACTAACTGTAATTTGGTCGAGAAAAGTATAGCCTTCTTTGCAGGGAAAACAGGAAAGACGACCAAGAAGAAAACTCAAGTTGAACCTGAATCTACCTCAGATTCAGAAACAGAAGATCAAGAAGAAGATCAATCTGAACTGGTCCGGCTAGCTCGAAGCTACTACAAAAAGTTGAAGAACCAAACCAACACACGGAGAACAAGCCGAAGAAAGGACGGACAAGCTGAACCGGCAACTGACAAACAAAAGCCCAACGTAACCTGCTACGAATGCAAGAAGAAGGGCCACTACAAGACTGAATGTCCAAGTCTAAAGGAATCCAAAAAGACCAGAAAGAAGAAGGCACTCCAAGCAACCTGGGACGAGTCTTCCTCAGAAGAAGAAGAAGAAGCACCCCAGTCCAATCTTCTAGCCCTGACCGCTTCGGATCAAATCGAGACTGACTCAGACTCGGATCGGGACGACGGCAAGCTGACATTCTCCGACGACGGCGAAATAAGGGTAACGGGTTTTTCAAAATTGCAATTGAATTCGCTTATTTCCTATCTATCCCGAGATTTGGCGAAAGCCAAACTCCGAATCGAGTCCCTCCGACTGGAAGTAAAACTCCTGAAAGAGGGAGCTGATTCTAAATCCTTAACTGAGAAAATTCAGGAAGGAACCCCTGACCAAGTTGAAAAACTTGAATCAGAGAATTCCTCACTGAAAACTCAAGTTAAGGACTTAAGAACAGCTTTAGAACGATTCACTTCTGGTTCCAAGAATCTTGATATGATTCTGGGAAAACAAAAGTCTGTTCTAAACCGATCCAGACTTGGCTATAGAACCAAATCTCGGCAAAGATCTTACTTTGCTGTACTGAACCAGTCTAGACCTAAGGTTCAGGCATGGGTGCCAAAACTGTGCCTGACTAAACCAACTGGTTCAAATCAATTTTGGATCCCCAAGGACAAGATTCACATCTTGCCTAACCCATACAGAGGCTTTAGTCCAGGGGGAGCCAAAATCAAAACAATTTTTATAATTAGATAATTTTTTTTATTGATTGATTGTTTGTTTATTTAATTTTTTTTTGCAAATTGCCATGCTTAGATTTAAGGAATACTTAGATTTAAGGACTAAATTACTTGAAACTTGAAAACATAGTATTGGGAGGAGGTGAGATGATAGTACGTTGGGGAAACCAACTCTAATAAGATCAAGTCTACTTGGTCTCTTTAGACTGGTGAAACCAGCCGAAGCTACCGATCCAAGACCCAAGCTAGTTAGACCAGAAAATGACTTAATTTAATTTGAAAATGAAATTTCATTAAAAGGCTTTGTCAAGGAAAGGGTGGATGATCCCATAAGGCTACGGCCAAAGAAGGCCTAGTGCCTCGCCAAGACCTGGAAGCCAATTTCTGAAATTCAAATGCAAATTATCTTTTGTCAAATTCGAATCTAACTCAAAGTTCAAATAATTATAGATTCTAATCTGTTTTCAAAACTTCTATTTTTCAAACTTATTCTGTTTCAAAAATCACTTAATCAGTGCTCAAAATTTCTGCTTTCTTTCAAATCTGTTTTCAAAATTAAATAACTTTTTTCAAAATAAATGAAAATTCCTTTTCAAAATTAATTTTTACCTTCAAACCTGTCTCACAAAAACCTTTAGGTTAACGTGTTTGAAAACCCTAGATTCAGTGAGACAGGAAAATTAAGCTCAAATTAAACCACCTTGCTTGTGCTTTCTTAATCATGGTCAAACTGTGGTTAACATAGTCAAACTATGATTAACATAGTCAAACATGGTCAAACACAGTCAAACGAAGTCAAACAGTCAAACCTGGTCAAAACTGTCAAAAGGCAGCTACCTAGGGCGCCCTGACCGTCCCGGGCGCCCCCAAATGCACAAGGTCAAAGGCTGCTAAAAGCAGTCCATGAGGGCGCCTGTAACCTGTCGGGCGCCCCCGACAACACTGACAACGTACTTGCTCCAGTCAAAGCAGCAAAAGCTGCATTTGACCGATTTGACCAGGGCGCCCGTGACCCGTCGGGCGCCCCTATACGCTTCTGTCCCCCACGCTGATTAAAGCAGCCAAAAGGCTGCATTCAACCACCTTTGACCAGGGCGCCCGTGACCTGTCGGGCGCCCCCATCGACAAACTGTCGTCCACGCCAGTCAAAACAGCAAAAGCTGCAGTTGACCAGCCTTGATCAGGGCGCCCGTGACTTCTCGGGCGCCCCCACAGACCTTTTTCAGTGCCCTAGGCAAATCGACCTGTTGAGGGCACCCGGAACCTCTCGGGCGCCCCCCATCAAACCCCTATAAAAGGGATCCGAGACTCCTTCATTTCCCACACCAATCTCACACTTCTTCTTCCCCTTGCCTCATTCTTGTGGATCAAGTGAACCTAAGCTCACCCTTGCCTCAACCATGCCTCCAAGGTATGAAATTTAGTTGTGCAATTAATTTTTCTTAAATTACATATTTCCTTTTTTTGCATATTCTTTAAGTCTCTTCTTATAATCCAAGGTTTATCCTTAATTACTTATTTTTTCTACACTTAGAAAACGCCGAGCAGTTCAGTCGAACCCCGGTAACGAGCCCAGTCCCGACCCTAGGTTTCCAAACCTAGAACTTTGTAACAAATTCGCTCGAACCACCTACGTCCCGATTAAGACAAGTTACCTTAACCGTCATTTCTTTTCCCAATCCTGTCCAGTCGCAATGTCCGCAATTAACTTCTATCAACTGGATAACCTCGTATTCTGCACACATTCGATCAACAACACCTTATGTGCAGAATTCTATAACAACATAGTTAGGCAAGACCACTTGAGCTTCGTCACTACCGTTCAAGGGATGCCCTTGAGCATCACTCCTACCCTACTGAACCGATTTCTGGGACTCCGACCATCTCAGTCCATCTTCTGTTGCTACCCTCCAAGGAACCTACCTTTCGATGCCCCCTACTCTCATATTGACCTGAACACCTTATACAACTATTTCTTTAGGGAGGCCATGGACCCTGCAGGAGGGCAGTTCCACTCCACCCGACTCCCGATTCAGGACTACGCTCTCTACAGAGTAATAGTCCGTTGCATCCTTCCCTTGTCCACTAGGGACATAGCCACCATGAGACCCTTTCACACCTTTCTTCTCTATGCCCTTATCCACCATCTTGACATAGATATAGGCCTTCACCTCTTCCACTGTATCCTACATGCCTCTAGTGTGTCCACTCAGGGGCGGGTCTGCACCCCCTTCTGCCACATCATCACCTCTATCCTCCACCACCACGGCCGAAACATCTCTGACGGCGAGATTACCACGATGACCGACTTCGACGAAATAGGATATAGGAACTTTTCTTTAGCCGGTATAGATGTCTCGGGCACCGGGGTTCTGACTTGGAGACGCCGACCAGCCGCACAGGACATTGCCGACGAGGAGATCGAGGTCGACGGTAACGACTTAGCAGCAGAGTTAGATCAGCCCGATCCTCCGACACTCTACGAGTGAGTATCACTCCTCGAAACACAGGTTCAGACCCTCCGGGAGGAATCGGAGGCTTACCACATTGAGCAGCTGGAAACTCACCAAGGCTACTATACTGAGTACATGAGTGCGTTTGCAGCAGAGAGGGAGGAAAGAAACGCCCAGTATCAGGAGATGATGACTATGTTTAGATCCTAGCATCCAGGCTCACCTGATCAGCCTGGTCCCTCTTCTTAGATGACTTGGACATGTACCTATTTGACTACCCCTACTGAGTAGGGTTGACTTCTGTTGACTTGTACTAGACTTCTGCTTGAACTATGCTAATCTTAGCTTGGCTTGTTTACTTTTGACTTAATTAAGTTAGGTAGAATAGAATCATTTGGTTTTTGCCTTAAAATGTTTTAAATTGATTTTAAAATGTTTTAAATTGATTTTAAAATGTTTTTGTTAAAAATGTTACTTTGACTTTAAAAAGTTTTTTCTAAAGTTCTAAAAAAATTTTTTGACTTAGTTTTATTTCAAAAAACTACCCCCTTCAAAACTAGGGCTTTTTCGAAAATGGACTTAGCCTAGGCTCTAACCCTAGAACTGCATGCACCTATAGACTTAGAAGCCAGCATCTCACAAGCACCTAAGGATACTTTTGATTGATAACCTAGAAAGGGTTGAGATGCTTAGGTCTTTGCCTCAATTCAAGATGCTTTAAGTCAGTGCATCGGCAGCAATTGGGGCACTAAATGAACAGCAATCAGGTTAAGTGTCAAGTTTAGACAATCTAACTTGAACAATGCACTTAACTTGACTAACCCTAGCAAAAACTACTGGTTATAACAGTTAGTAAGTAGCTAATTGGGTTAGACAGGTCCCTAAAGATTTAACCAGACTTAGGTCCTAGCTCGATTCAGTACAGCAAATGCTTAATTTAATTATTGCAAATATCTTTTTGTGCATTTTTGATATATGTCAAAGGGGGAGAGTTGGAAAGGAAACAGGGAACAAAAATGTTTTTCCAAAATTTCTAACAAAAAATGTTTTTCCAAAATTTCTAACTCTGAATTATTTCTAAACTTAAATTATTTGCTTAAAATCCTTTTTGCTCTGAACTGCTATTAATTTTTGCTTAAAATATTCTTTGAAAAGTTTTTTCTAAAAGTCTGAAATCTTGTTTTTTTAGTCTGAAATTTGTTCCTAAGTCTGAAAAAGGTTTCCAAGTCTCGAATCTTTCTAAGTATGAATTTTTAAAGCCTGAATTTTTTGTGCATAAAAATAAGTGTTTTCAAAAACTGAAAAAAAGGTTTCCAAGTCTCGAATCTTTCTAAGTATGAATTTTTAAAGCCTGAATTTTTTTGTGCTTAAAAACAAATGTTTTCAAAAACTGAAAAAGTCTAAGTCTAAACTCAAAATGAAAACTCCTTCAACTTAGAACATCTTTTTTGAAAAACTCAGCCAATACTTAAAAAGTTTTTCTATAATAAAATTTTCTAAGTATTTAAACCCAAACCACCTACTTTTGAAAAATCTAGGGGGAGATTTCTTCCAGGGGGAGGGAATCTAACTTAGGATTTCAATTTCAGCATTTTTTCCTTAACTTTTTGAACTAGGTTGCCATATATCAAAAAGGGGGAGATTGTTGGTGCAGAATGCACCCAAGTCAAACTTGTGTTTTGATATTGGCAAAAGGGTTCAAAAGTTAAGGGTTAGTTGTTGTCTAACAAGTTTCTTGAGTGTACAGGAAAAGCCCTAGCGAAGGAATGCTAGGCACTGGCGAAGGACTACCAGACAGGAAAAGCCCTAGCAAAGGACCGCTAGGCTCTGGCGAAGGACTGCCAAAATGGACAAGTCCTAGCGAAGGAATGCTAGGCACTGGCGAAGGGCTGCCAGAAGAAAAGACCTAGCGAAGGGCTGCTAGGCACCAAGTGAAGGGCAGCTTGGCAAATCAAGACCTGGCGAAGGACTGCCGGGCAAAAGTCCAACTGGAGGAGCCGGTTGGCACCAGGTAAATTCTCCCGAGAGGAGTAGGTGAGGACGCGTTCCCCTTGAGGGAACATTAGGCGTCGGTTCGACCTAGGGCTCCATTTTGGAGACCAAAGTCAGAACCAAGACAGCCAAGGCTATATAATTCATTATGTTATTGGTTTATTGTGTTTTGGACTAACCCTGGATGCAGGACCAAAGGAACGTGTGTCTGCAGCTCAGAATGCCTCAAAGGAAAGAGGCGATCGCTGACCAGGACGCCCGGAGTGTACCGGGCGCCCCCAAGGTGAACACAAAACACAACAAAACCAGAAGAACCTCGACAGTACATTCTGAGGGCGCCCCCGCTGTCCCGGGCGCCCCCATGGCAAACCAACTGAAGAGTTAAGCTGCTGCCGCGTCTGCACTGCGCACCCAGGGCGCCCCCGCTGTCCCGGGCGCCCCCAGCGCACAGGGCGCCCCCAGCGCACAGGGCGCCCCCAGCCTTATCGAGGAGAGCTCAGCGCTGCAGATAAGGTTTGACCGGGTCAACCAGGGCACCCCCAGCGTTCAGGGCGCCCCAGTCAAGGCCTTATCCCGAGGATTAAGGGATAAGTCGACGACTGCGCCTCTTGTGGATCTGCTGCCACGTGGGGGGGCGCCCCCGTCGACCAGGGCGCCCCCAGGCCCTATATAAAGGGCCCTCGACCTCCTTCTTCAGAGCATCAATTACTGCGACGCTTCCACGCTCTTCTGCTTCCACGACACGCTCCAGAACTCTTCCAACTCGAGCTGACAACGTCCTGCTGCTCCAACACTTCGATCTACACCGGACGTCGGTAACGAAGAGCTTAATTAAGTTTACTAGGTTGATTCTGTAATACTTTTTATTGTAAACTTTCTCGAACGTATAGAATTGCCCGCAGAAAACGGTCAACGACCGTGGGCCTTGGAGTAGGAGTCGACACAGGCTCCGAACCAAGTAAAACGACCGTGTTAGCATTGTTTGTGTGTCTTATTTCCGCTGCGCACTTACTCTTTTTAAATCCGAACGATTTGCGACATTCCCCCCCCCCCCCCTCTCTCGCATTTCTCGATCCAACACTAAATGCTTTCCCTAGAAATACCTTGTGGGCATCTATGGTAGATGCATACAAGGTTTCAAGGGATCTCTCTAAAACTAAATTAGATGAATTGTTTTCTGAGTTAGAACTTCACGAACAGACTAACTGCAATATGGCCGAGAAAGGTATTGCCTTTGTTGCAGGAAAAACTGGAAGATCAACAAAGAAGAAGCCACAACCTGAACCCGAGTCTAACTCAGGCTCAGACGCTGAAGACGAAGAAGGAGATCGATCTGAGCTGGTCCGACTGGCCCAAAGCTATTATAAAAAATTGAAGAACCAAGCCAACAAACGGAGAACAAGCCGAAGAAAGGACAAACCAGCTGAACCCGCGAGTGACAAAAACAAGCCCAACGTAACCTGCTACGAGTGCAAGAAGAATGGCCACTACAAGACAGAGTGTCCAAACCTAAAGGAGACCAAAAAGATAAGAAGAAAGAAAGCACTCCAAGCAACCTGGGATGAATCTTCCTCAGAAGAAGAAGAAGAAGCAACCCAGTCCAACCTTCTAGCCCTGACCGCCTCAGAAGAAGTCGAGACCGAGTCAGAATCTGAACAAGACGATGGCAGACTAACCTTTTCAGAAGACGACGAAATCAAGGTAAGTGGTTTCAATAGAAGACAATTAAATGATCTTATCTCTTATCTTTCTCAAGATTTAGCGAAAGCCAAACTCCGAGTCGAATCCCTCTGACAGGAAGTAAAACTCCTGAAAGAGGGAGCTGACTCTAAGTCCTTAACCGAGAAAGTTCAAGAAGGAACTCCTACTCAAGTTGAAAAACTTGAGAAAGAGAACTCCTCCCTGAAAACTCAGGTTAAGGATCTTAGAGCGGCCTTAGAACGATTCACTTCTGGTTCCAAGGGTCTTGACATGATTCTTGGAAAACAGAAGCCCGTTCTAAATCGATCCGGACTTGGCTATAGAACCAAATCCCGACAAAGATCTTATTTTGCTGTACTGAATCAGTCCAGAGGTAAAGTTCAGGCATCGGTACCTAAACTGTACCTAAACAAACCAACTGGATCAAATCAGTATTGGATCCCCAAGGACAAGATTCACATCTTGCCTAATCATTACCGTGGCTATAGTCCAGGGGGAGCCAAATTGAAAACTATATTTATTATTAAATAGAATTTAATTCTTGCAAATTGCCTGATTGATTGTTTATTTAAATTTCTGCAATTTACCATGCTTAGACCTAGGTTAGTATAAGGACTGAACAAACTTAACTGAAACTTGAAAACATAATATTGGGTGGATGTGAGATGATAGTACGTTAGGGAAACTAATTCTAATAAGATCAAGTTCACTTGGTCTCTTTAGACTGGTGAAACTAGCCGAAGCTACCAATCTAAAATCCAAACTAGTTAGACCAGAACTTTTTCAAAGATTAATTTTGAAAATGAAATTTCATTAAACGGCTTTGTCAAGGAAAGGGTTGATGATCCAATAAGGCTACGGCCAAAGAAGGCCTAGTGCCTCGCCAAGACCTGGAAGCCAATTTTTGAATTTCAATTTCAAATTACTTTTTGTTAAATTCAAATCTAACACAATTTTCAGTTAAGTATAGATTCAAACATTTTCTCTCAAAATAAACCTAACTGTTTTCAAAAATTAAGTTAATGTTTTCAAAATAAATAATAATTTTTCAAAGTAATTTTATTTATCAAAACCTGTCTCACAAAACCTATAAGGCAAACATGATTGAAAACCTTAGATTTGAGTGAGACAGACTAGGCAGTGAAACTCAATTTAAGCTATTCCTGACTCTAATTGGATCCAAATCAATAAAACTCTTTATATGTAGGAACATAAAGATTTGGACCAATGGATGTTGGATAGCGGTTGCTCCAGACACATGACTGGAGATAAATTGAAGTTCACCAAACTCAAATTCAAGAACCTAGGCTCAGTGGCATTTGGTAACAATGCTACACTCAAGGTAATTGGGTCAGGTAATATTGAGCTTAAATCTGACTTTATTATTAAGAAAGTTCTTTTGGTTGAAAACTTTAAGTTTAACTTACTTAGCATAAGTCAGTTATGTGATTCTGGTTATATAGTCACCTTAACAATTCTAACTGTCTGATTAGAAATGTACAAGACTCAGAAATTATACTTAAGGGCACTAGAAAAAATAATGTATACACTATAAACCTTTCCTCAGTACCCAAATGTATGTTAACCCAGCTAGAACAATCGAACCTCTGGCATAGGAGACTAGGTCACACTAATTTAAGGACTATCTCAAAAGTCACCCAACTTGGCCTAATCAAATGAATCCCCAAAATTAAAAACAATGAAAACCTAATATGTGAATCATGTAATCAAGGTAAACAAACCAAATCTAATCACAAACTAATCCAATTTGACCTAACTCAAACCACACTTGAGCTCCTGCACCTTGACCTATTTGATTCACATGGAGCCAAGTCACTAAGCGGGAACCGATACTGCTTAGTAATAGTTGATGATTATTCTAGGTTTACCTGGGTTAGGTTTCTAAAAACCAAAGATGAAACCCTAAACCTATTTAATGATTTCTGCAAATTAATTGAAAATCAAAACGATACTAAAATTAAAAGACTTAAGAGTGACCACGGGGGAGAATTTGAAAATCAACGGTTTGAGGAATTTTGTAAGATCAATGGGTATTTACATGAATTTTTATGTTCGAGAACCCCCTAACAAAATGGGATAGTCGAAAGAAGAAATAGAACATTACAAGAAGCCGCTAGGGCTATGCTCAACGAATTTACTTAGCAAACCAATTTTGGGCAGAAGCGATTAGTACGGCTTGTTACATCCAAAATAGGGTTCTGATTAACAAGAGACACAACAAAACACCCTATGAGCTGTACTACCATAGGCTCCCAAATCTACACTACTTAAGGGTCTTTGGATGCAAAGTTCATATCCTAAATACCAAAGACTACTTAGGGAAATTTCAGTCCAAATCAATCCTAGGTATCTTTCTAGGATACTCAACCACAAGTAGAGCCTATAGAGTTTACAACAAACAAACTAAGAAAATTGAAGAAACAACTAACTTAATATTTGATGAAGAAGTCAACTCAACATCTGATAATCCAGACCTAACTTCATCAAATTCTGATCAAGAAAATAATGAACAAACAAGTGAACCTTTAATTGAATCCTTAACCGAACTAACTATTGAACTAATTAATGAGTCAACTGAAACAATTATCGAACCAACAAATGAACCAGGCCTAAGAGTCGAATCAAATAGTGAACCAAACCAACCAGCTGGACCTGAGGCTGAACCAATTTCTAGGAGAACCAAGAAACCCAGACTTAGTCACCCAACCGATCAAATTGTGGGTGATCCAACTCTAGGAGTCAGGACTAGGTCCTCTTATAGAAACCTTAGTCAAATAGCTATGATATCAAAAATAGAACCCAAAACTATAGATGAAGCCCTACCTGACCCTGATTGGATCATAGCTATGCAAGAAGAATTAGCCCAATTTGAGAGGAACCAAGTCTGGGAACTAGTGCCTAAACCTGAAGGCAAATCCATCATTGACACTAAGTGGATCTTTAGGAATAAGCTAAATGATCAAGGAGAAATAGTTAGAAATAAAGCCCGCTTAGTAGCTAAGGGATTCAGCCAAGTAGAGGGATTAGATTACGATGAAACATATGCCCCAGTAGCTAGACTTGAGTTCATTAGAATGTTGTTAGCCTTTGCATCCCATAAAGGATTTAAGTTATACCAAATGGATGTAAAGTCGGCTTTCCTAAATGGATTCATTAAAGAAGAAGTTTATGTAGGACAACCCCTGGGTTTGAGGACTTAGACAAACCTGACCATGTTTACAAATTAACTAAAGCACTGTATGTGTTAAAACAAGCACCTAGGGCTTGGTATGAACGTTTATCAACTTACTTAACTTCTAAAGAATTTAAACAAGGACAAATTGACTCAACTTTATTCATTAAAACCCTAGGAAAAGATATATTTATTGCCCAAATTTACGTAGATGACATAATCTTTGGATCCACCAACACAAACTTCCTAAAAGAGTTTGTCAAGATAATGAAAAATGAATTTGAAATGAGTTTAGTTGGGGAACTTACCTTTTTCCTAGGACTACAAATCAAACAAACTAGAGATGGAAACTACGTCCATCAATCCAAATATGCTAAAGAGTTAATAAAGAAATTTAAAATGGATAACTCTAAAAGCATAAGTACCCCCACGACCACTAATGTAAAAATAGATAGTGACCCTGATGGTAAGCCAGTAGACCTCAAACTATATAGAAGTATGATAGGTAGCCTACTATACCTTACAGCCAGCAGACCTGACATTCTTTTTGCTGTAGGGATGTGTGCTAGATACCAAACCTGTGCTAAGGAAACGCACTTAGCATCCCTAAAAAGAATACTAAGATATGTTAAGGGAACCCTAAATGTGGGGATTTGGTATCCTAGGACCTCAACCTTTGATTTGTTAGGATACTCAGATTCTGACTATGCTGGCTGCAAATTAGATAGAAAGAGCACAAGTGGAAGCTGCCAACTGTTAGGAAATAGTTTAGTAAGCTGGTGCAGCAGAAAACAACACTGTGTAGCCCTATCCACAACTGAAGCTGAGTATGTGGCCTTAGGAGAGTGTGTAGCACAACTTTTATGGATGATGCACACTCTTAAGGATTTCCAGCTCAACTACACTCAAACCCAAGTCTTCATTGACAATATAAGCTCGATCAATTTAACCAAAAATCCAATCCAACACTCCAGGACTAAACACATAGAAGTTAAACATCACTTCGTAAGAGACCATGTAGCCAGGGGTGAGATAGTACTTACACATATAGACTCAAAATCCAACTTAGCTGATATATTCACAAAACCCTTACCTGAGTCTGAGTTCAGCTCACTAAGAAGGCAGTTAGGATTGTGTTCAGTAGAGTAGATTAACTCACTTTTTCTCCTGCTTTATTTGATTTAAAACATCAATTTCTAAAAGAATTTGAAAAACTGTTTTACTTAATTTCAAAATCAATTTTTTTTCAAATTTTTTTTAACTTAGTTTTACTTCAAAAACTACCCCCTTTCAAAACTAGGGCTTTTTCGCAAATGGACTTAGCCTAGGCCCTAACCCTAGAACTGCATGCACCTATAGATTTAGAAGCCAGCATCTCACAAGCACCTTAGGGTACTTTTGAGTGATAACCTAGAAAGGGTTGAGATGCTTAGGTCTTTGCCTTAATTCAAGATGCTTTAAGTCAGTGCATCTGCAGTAATTGGGGCACTAAATACAACTTATACAGCAATCAAGTTAAGTGTCAAGTTTAGAAAATCTAACTTGAACAGAAACACTTAACTTGACTAACCCTAGCAAAAACTACTGTTTATAACAGTTAGTAAGTAGCTAATTGGGTTAGACAGGTCCCTACAAGAGGAAATTAACTGATTCGGATCAAGTCTTATCATGAATTGGTTCAGTACAGCAAAATCATATTTTCCTTTATGAAAGTTATTTTCTTTATTTTCTGCTATATTTATCTATTTTTTTTATATATGGCAAAGGGGGAGAGATAGGAAAGAAGAGAGTTTAAATTATTTTTGACTCAAATTTTTTTTAAACCCTATCCTTTATTCAAAAAGTACTAAGTTTTTCAAAACTTCATTAAGGCTCTGATACCAAGATAGGAAAGGAGAGAGCTTAAGTTTTTTCAAAACCTTATTTTTCAAAAATTTCTAAGTACGTAAGATTTTCAAAAATTCCTAAGTACTTAAGCTTTTCAAAAATTCTAAGTACTTAAGCTTTTCAAAAATCTCTAAGTACTTAAGCTTTTCAAAAATTCCAAGTACTTAAGCTGTTCAAAATTTACTAAGTACTTAAATTGTTTCAAAATCTACTAAGTACTTAAATTGTTTCAAAGTTTACCAAGTACTTAAGTTTTTTTTACTAAGTACGTAACTTAAAGTGTTTAAAACTTTTGAGTACTTTAAACTTAAGGCTTCAATTTTTTGTAAGTACTCTAAACTCATGCTTTCAAAAACTCCTCTATGTACCTTTAAAACTTAAGCTATCAAAAGATTTCCAAGGTACCCAAACTTAAGTTTTCAAAGTGCAAAATCATTTAAGTAAAGTTCTTTAAAAAAAACTTAGAACCCCACGAAGTTTTGAAAAATCCAGGGGGAGATTCCCTCCAGGGGGAGGGAACAAATTTTTATGCTCTTGATTAAACTTAACTTTTTGAACTAGGGTTGCCATAAATCAAAAAGGGGAGATTGTTGGTGCAGAAAGCACCACAGTCAAACCTGTGTTTTGATAATGGCAACAGGGTTCAAAAGTTAAGTCTTACTTGATATCTAACATGTCACTTGAGTGTGCAGAGTAAAAAGCCCTAGCGAAGGACTGCTAGGCACTGGCGAAGGAATGCCAGGGTACAAAGCCCTAGCGAAGGACTGCTAGGCACTGGGAAGGAATGCCAGAGTAAAGGAAATGCCAGAGTGAAAAGCCCTAGCGAAGGACTGCTAGGCGCCAGGCGAAGGATAGCTTGGGACTGAAGCCCTAGCGAAGGAATGCTAGGCACCGGGCGAAGGACAGCTCGGCATCCAAGACCTGGCAAAGGACCGCCAGGCAAAAGTCCAACCAAAGGAGCGGTTGGCATCAGGTAAATTCTCCTGAGAGGAGTAGGTGAGGACGCGTTCCCCGTCGAGGGAACAGTAGGCGTCGGTTCGACCTAGGGCTCCATTTTGGAGGCCCAAAGTCAGAACCAAGACAGCCAAGGCTGTATAAACTAATATTTTATTGTTTTATTGTGTTTTGGACTAACCCTGGATGCAGGACCAAAGGAACGAGTGTCTGCAGCTCAGAGAGCCTCAAAGGAATGAGGCAACAGCTGACCAGGGCGCCCGGAGTGTCCCGGGCGCCCCCAAGGTGAACACAAAACACAAGAAGACAAAGCAAGCTTCAAAAGTTCAACTCCCGGGCGCCCCCGCTGTCCCAGGTGCCCCCAGCGCTCCGGGCGCCCCCAGCGCTCCGGGCGCCCCCAACAGCAAAGCATCGAAGCTCAACCAAGCGAAGCCAAGGGATAAAGTTTTGACCCGGTCAAGCCGGGCGCCCCCAGCGCTCCGGGCGCCCCGGTCAAGGTCTGATCCCGAATTTGAAGGGATAGAAGCTGACCGAGACCGAGGCGGATCGTGTGACACGTGGGGGGGGGGGCGCCCCCGACGTCCGGGCGCCCCCAGGCCCTATATAAAGGGCCCTCGACCCCAGGCTTCAACAACAACTTCAATCAACTCTTCTACGCTCTTCTGCTCTCGCGCCTCGCTTCGGAAACCTCCCAACTCAAGCCGACGACGTCCCGCTGCTCCGAAAAAGACAACCTACATCGGACGTCGGTAAAAGAAGAGTTCTTCTTTTTAATTGTTAAGTTTACTGTGCTATATTTGTAAATCAATCTTTGTAAACTATTATTGCGCCTCATATAGAATTGCCCAAAGTAAACGGTCAACGACCGTGGGCCTTGGAGTAGGAGTCGACCTAGGCTCCGAACCAAGTAAAAATTACTGTGTTCGCGTGTTTATTTTTATCTTCCGCTCTGCAATTTCTCTTTCCCTAAATCCGAACATTTTTCGATATTCACCCCCCCTCTATCGGTTCTTTCGATCCAACAGAATATTCATTTATTAAAGTAAATGATTACAATCATAAGGCGATTGCCTTAGGACACTTCTCTCATATTACTAACAGATGCATTATAGGCCTATCGGACAACATACAAGGCACCAATTGGAATGTCTCCCTACCGGCTAGTTTATGGAAAAGCTTGTCATCTACCCGTGGAGATAGAGCATAGAGCTTATTGGGCGGTGAATGCTTGCAATTTTGATGCTACTAAAGTGGGAGAAGAAAGGAAGCTTCAACTTCAAGAACTTGAGGAGATAAGACTAGAAGCATATGAAAACTCAAGGATTTACAAGGAGAAGACTAAGAATTTTCATGATAAGCATTTATTGAAGAAGGAGTTCCAAATTGGTGACAAGGTTCTTTTGTACAAATCAAGGATCAAATTGATTAAAGGTAAGTTGAGGTCTAGATGGGAAGGTCCATTTCTTTTTATTAATGTTTATCCTTATGGTGTTGTTGAGATTAAGGATGAGGCTAATGATTTCATTTGGAGAGTTAATGGCCACCGACTCAAGAAATACTTTGAAGAAGTGAAGGAGCTAGATGTGGATGGATTGGATATCAAAGATGCTATCTACCCAACTTAAAGGGGAGTTTTATCTTTCTTGCACTTTAATTTCATTGTATATATCATTTTTATGTTTTCTAGAAGTAAATCTTTCTTTTACAATGAGTTTTTGTTAATAAATGTCTAGGTAGTGTAGAATGAATAAAGAATCATTGTAAATACCATTTTATCCTTTTTGGCACCTTATTTCTTGCATGATTAGGAATAAATGTATCCCTCTAGATTTTCTCTATATCATTTTAGAGTCCCTTGAAAGCAAATTAAATTTGGTTGTTAAAACTTAGGATTTGAGCCAATGGATGAAAATTCTTGGATGTTTGAGTACTACTTAGTTATGAACTCTAGATTGATGATTTGAGATGAATTCTTTTTACCTAGTAAGGATTTGGCCTTATTTTTGAGATACACACATGTGATTGTACTCTAGAACTTGCTTAGGTTCTTTCAAAGCTATATTTCTATGATTGGGCCACATTTATAGAGGTAATCACTTTGTTTCCTTTTTCATATCAATTT
>JAGFNQ010004716.1:274902-290540 GCA_024364735.1 Boesenbergia rotunda
CCGAGCAGTTCAGTCGAACCCCGGTAACGAGCCCCAGTCCCAACCGTAGGTCGAACCCCGGTAACGAGCCTAGTCCCGACCCCTAGGTTTCCAAACCTAGAACTTTGTAACAAATTCGCTCGAACCACCTACGTTCCGATTAAGACAAGTTACCTTAACCGTCATTTCTTTTCCCAATCCTGTCCAGTCGCAATGTCTGCAATTAACTTCTATAAAACTGGATAACCTCATATTCTGCACACATTCGATCAACAACACCCTATGTGCAGAATTCTATAACAACATAAATTAGGCAAGACCACTTGAGCTTCGTCACTACCGTTCAAGGAATGCCCTTGCACATCACTCCTACCCTATGAACCGATTTCTGGGACTCCGACCATCTCAGTCCCATCTTCTGTTGCTACCCTCCAAGGAACTTGCCTTTCGATGCCCCCTACTCTCATATTGACCTGAACACCTTATACAACTATTTCTTTGGGGAAGCCATGGACCCTGCAGGAAGGCAGTTCCACTCCACCCGACTCCCGATTCAGGACTACGCTCTCTACAGAGTAATTGTCCGTTGCATCCTTCCCTTGTCCACTAGGGACATAGCCACCATGAGACCCTTTCACACCTTTCTCCTCTATGCCCTTATCCACCATCTGGACATAGATATAGGCCTTCACATCTTTCACTGTATCCTGCATGCCTCTAGTGTGTCCACTCAGGGACGAGTCCGCACCCCCTTCTGCCATGTCATCACCTGGATCCTCCACCATCACGGCCGAAACATCACTGACGGCGAGATTACCACGATGACCGACTTCGATGAGATAGGATATAGGATCTTTTCCTTAGCCGGTATAGATGTCTCGGGCACCGGGGTTCTGACTTGGAGACGCCGACCAGCCGCACACGACATTGCAGACGAGGAGGTCGAAGTTGCCGACTTGGCAGCAGAGTTAGCTCAGCCTGATCCTCCGACACTCTACGAGCGAGTATCCCTCCTTGAGACACAGGTTCAGTCACTCCGGGAGGAATCGGAGGCTTACCACCTTGAGCAGTTGGAAACTAATCAGGGCTACTATACCGAGTATATGAACGCGTTTGCAGCAGAGAGGATCGAAAGAAACGCCCAGTATGAGGAGATGATGACCATGCTTAGATCCTGGCATCCAGGCTCCCCTGATCAGCCTGGTCCCTCTTCCTAGATGACTTGGACTTGTACCTATTTGACTATCCCTACTGAGTAGGATTGACTTCTGTGAACTTGTACTAGACTTCTGTTTGACTTATGCTTATCCTAACTTGGCTTGTTTATTTCTGAATTGATTAAGTTAGGATTATGCTTAGTAGAATAGAATCATTCTTTTTGGTTTCTGCTTTAATTGATTTTAAAATAAGTTCTTTGTTAAAAATGTTTTACTTTGATTTTTTTTCTCTTAGTTTTATTTCAAAAACTACCCCCCTTCAAAATTAGGGTTTTTCTTCGAAATGGAATTAGCCTAGGCTCTAACCCTAGAATTGTATGCACCTATAGACTTAGAAGCCAGCATCTCACAAGCACCTTAGGATACTTTTGATTGATAACCTAGAAAGGGTTGAGATGCTTAGGTCTTTGCCTCAATTCAAGATGCTTTAAGTCAGTGCATCGGCAGCAATTGGGGCACTAAATGAACAGCAATCAGGTCAAGTGTCAAGTTTAGACAATCTAACTTGAACAATGCACTTAACTTGACTAACTCTAGCAAAAGCTACTGTTTATAACAGTTAGTAAGTAGCTAAATGGGTTAGACAGGTCCCTAAAAGATTTAACCAGACTTAGGTCCTAGCTCAATTCAGAACAGCAAATGCTTTATTATTGCAAATATCTTTTTGTGCATTTTTTTGATATATGTCAAAGGGGGAGAGTTGGAAAGGAAACAGGGAACAAAAATGTTTTTCCAAAATTTCTAACTCTGAAAGCTCAATTTGTTTTGCTTAAAATTCTTTTTGCTCTGAATTGCTATTAATTTTTTGCTTAAAATATTTTCTGAAAAGCTTTTTCTAAAGTCTGAAATTTTTTCCTAAATCCTGAAAATTTTCTAAGTCTGAAAAAGTTTTCCAAGTCTCAATTTTTTTTAAAACAAGAGTTTTCAAAAAACTGAAAAAGTCTAAAGTTTAAAAAGTTTTCCTAAAACTCAAAATTTGCTAAAATGTGAAAACTTCTTCAAACTTAGAACATTTTTCTTGAAAAACTCAGCCAATACTTAAAAAGTTTTTTCGATAATAAAATTTTCTAAGTACTTAAACTAAAACCACCTACTTTTGAAAAACCTAGGGGGAGATTACTTCCAGGGGGAGGGAATCCAACTTAGGATTTCAATTTCAGCATTTTTTTTCCTTAACCTTTTGAACTAGGTTGCCATATATCAAAAAGGGGGAGATTGTTGGGGCAGATTGCACCCAAGTCAAACCTGTGTTTTGATATTGACAAAAGGGTTCAAAAGTTAAGGGTTAATTGGTGTCTAACAAGTTTCTTGAGTGTACAGGAAAAGCCCTAGCGAAGGAATGCTAGGCACTGGCGAAGGACTGCCAGACTAGACAAAGTCCTAGCGAAGGAATGCTAGGCACTGGCGAAGGACTGCCAGAATGGACAAAGTCCTAGCGAAGGAATGCTAGGCACTGGCGAAGGACTGCCAGAATGGACAAAGCCCTAGCAAAGGAATGCTAGGCACTGGCGAAGGGCTGCCAGAAGTAAAGACCTAGCGAAGGGCTGCTAGGAACCAAGCGAAAGGCAGCTTGGTACCTCAAGACTTGGCGAAGGACTGCTGGGCAAAAGTCCAACTGGAGGATCCGGTTGGCACCAGGTAAAACTCTCCCGAGAGGAGTAGGTGAGGACGCGTTCCCCTTGAGGGAACATTAGGCGTCGGTTCGACCTAGGGCTCCATTTTGGAGACCAAAGTCAGAACCAAGACAGCTAAGGCTGTATAAAATAATAATATTGTTATTTGGACTAACCCTGGATGCAGGATCGAAGGACTGAGTATCTGCAGCTTAGAGAGCCTCGAAGGAGTGAGGCAGAAGTTGAGCAGGGCGCCCCGGACGACCAGGGCGCCCCCAAGGTCAACCCAAGTATGTAACAACCTCGACGCGTTTTCGCCCCGCTTGTCGCGGGCGCCCCGCGTGTCGCGGGCGCCCCCACTGCCAGCTGTCGAAGCGCATCCCTGCGAAGCCGAAGAGATGAGGCCTTTGACCGGTCAAGCCGGGCGCCCCGAGTCCTCCGGGCGCCCCGGTCAAACCAGATCCAGAGGATAATGGGATCAGACGGCGACCGAGCTACAGCCGGATCGGCTGCCACGTGGGGGGCGCCCCCGTCGACCAGGGCGCCCCTAGGCCCTATATAAAGGGCCCTCGACCTCCTACTTCAAAGCATCAATTCTTCGGACACTTCCACGCTCTTCTGCTCTCGTGCTTTGCTCCAGACACTGCCCAACTCGAGCCGACGACGTCCCGCTGCCCTGAAATCTTCGATCTACTCCGGACGTCGGTAAAAGAAGAGCATAATTCTTATTATATAAGTTTACTGCACTTATTCTGTATTCAATAATTGTAAACTGGTTTACGAACTTATAGAATTGCCCGCAGAAAACGGTCAACGACCGTGGGCCTTGGAGTAGGAGTCGACACAGGCTCCGAACCAAGTAAAACGACCGTGTTAGCATTGTTTGTGTGTCTTATTTCCGCTGCGCACTTACTCTTTTTAAATCCGAACAAATTGCGACATTCACCCCCCCCCCTCTCTCGCATTTCTCGATCCAACATTACAGACTAATAATAAAATTAACCTTTTGATAGCAAACTAATTAGACTTTATTTTTATATTACTGGCTAATAATCGATATTTAAAATAAAAATGATTTTTTTGATTGAAGCTTGCTTTGAGGGATTTAGTGGATCCACTATAAATTGGCATGCTATCCTTCCACTGTTGAAAGAGGGTGGGTGAGACTGCTCTGTTAAACCAGCCTAATCTGGTGCCCTCCACACTATGAATCATGTGAATTAGACTTACGTCCAATCATGTTGATTCACTATCAATTTGGACTGGACATGCCAACAACGGTATAGTAAATCTAGGCCTCGAAAGCCAGCAACATCATCCAAACCATTCATTGCTCCCACTTGGGTCACAAGCTAACGCAACTCAGCTCAGCGATATAGATGCTAGCAAAAACAAATATATAGGCTAAATGATAAGGATGATTGAACAATGTGGGACTAAGCAAGTTTCTAATAGTTGTGTATTGCAAAAAATGTAAGGTAAATTTTTAAAGAAATTGATTCCAATCAAATCATCTTTTTACATTGTATTACTGACTAATAATAGAATTATCCTTTTAATAGAAAATGAATTGGACTTTATTTTTATATTATTGGCTAAATATAGAATTATAAAATAAAAATAATTTATTTGATTAAAGCTTGCTTCGAGGGGTTTAGTGGATCTACTATAAACTGACTTGCTATCCATCCACTACTGATAGTGGGAGGGTGAGACTGCTCTTTTAAACTAGCCTGATCTCCACACAAAGAATCAGGTGAATCATACTTATATACGTATTGGTTCATTATCAATTTGGAATGGACAAGCAAATAATAGTATAGTGAATCTCTGTATTGAAACAAGCAACACCATCCAAGCCGTCTGTTGCTCCTGTTGGAGCAATCAGCCCTAAGATGGTCCGGAGTGACCATGGATTTTGATGTTTGGGCAAAGGGTTTAAGTTAGGTTTACCCTTGTATTTGATATGCGTATGTTGAGTGTGCAGGTTGTACAGGTTACGCATATGGACTTGACTGGACGGCCTCGGTACGGTGAAGGATGGCATGGAGGCAAGTTGGAGGCTTGCGTGCGCATCCGAGGGACCTTGGTGAGCAGGGACGATGAGCTGATGGGCGCGGACTTCGAGGCATGTGTGAAGGATGGCATGGAGGCAAGCTGGAGGCTTGCGTGCATCCGAGGGACGGGAGCCGAAGATGAAGAGGGCGCGAAGGCAACAGTCGAGGCTGCGGAGGAGGAGTCAGTCAAGTCGTGAGGGTATGAGTGCAGTGTGATTGTACTTGGGAAATCCTAGGGTTTGAGTGCGGAGTGGAATGTACTCAGGATGGGTAACCTTAGGTGGGTGAGTAGACCAGTCGACTGGCCTGGGGGCAGTCGACTGATGGAACTCACAGAAAGGTCTCAGCCTGGGACCAGTCGACTGCCCTGGGGGCAGTCGACTGGTAGGTGGCTGGTGAGCTGGCAGAATTCGAACGTTGTGAGTGTCAACGGTCGAATCAGGCTGACACCAGTCGACTGCCCTGGGGGCAGTCGACTGGTAGCGAGAAATCAGCCCCGAGTCCTATTTAAAGAGGACGTCGTGGTAGCTGAGTTTCTTGACGAAACTTGTCTTGGTTAAAGGCAAGTTAGTAGTCTTCGTGTCCAGAGCTTTGTTTGGTGTTGTGGTGAGGTTTCTCCACCCACAAGGAGCGACATGTGATAGCCGGAGGTTATCTGGGGTTTGATCCGTCGAAGGATTGTTGGATTAGTCACCCGATCGGGGTGGATACCAACTAAATCTGAGGCGTTAGCATTGGTTAGTCTTTGTTCTTATTGTTTTATTTGTATTTCCGCTGTGCTAACATCTTGTAGAGAACGAAGACATCAAAATACGCTATTCACCCCTCTCTAGCGTACGGCATCGATCCTAACAATTGGTATCAGAGCGAAGGACCGCTCTGATTGGAATAACCTCCAAGAAAAGCAAAAGCTAGAGGGAAGAACATGGAAGACAAAGTTCGGGATGACATATACACTCCACCTCCTTACGATCATGGAGATTTCGGTTATTGGAGGATGCGCATGAAGACGTGGTTTGACATGGATTGGGTGTGTATGATGATAATAGAAGAGCCCTTCAAAATTCCAAGAGATAAACATGGAAAAAGGCTTAGACCTAGATCTTGGACTAAAGAGCAACAAGATCAATCTAGGGCAAATGACAAGGTAATCGATATATTGATTAATATTTTGCCTAACCATGTTTTGAGTAGTGTAGGTAAATATGAAAATGCACATGATCTATGGAAAAAGATAGAAGAAGTCCATGAAAACCCTACACGAGTAGAAGAAGAAGAACCCAAGGAAATGGGATTAATGGTCCAAGAAAAGGAGAAGGACCAATCGAATGAGGAGAGGAGCTCGACATCGGAAGAGGAGAAAAAGGAAAAAGAAACGGAATTGTCAACATCCAAAAAAGAAGAAGTGTCCGCATCCTCAAGTGAGGAAGAAAGTGAAAAAGGCTCCACATCAAGGATTGAGGGGGAGGAAAGGTCATCCTCAACACCGGAGCAAGAAGAAGTTAGTACCTCCACCAAAGCAAGAGCCAAAGACCACATTATATGCTTTGGATGCAATGAAAAGGGACACTACAAGAACAAGTGCCCAAAGGGTAAGAAAAAGGAGGTACAATCTAAACCCATCTCAATTCGATTAAATTCTAACCTGAATTGTAGGAATGGAGAAGGCCAAGAAAAGAAAAAGAAGATCTGATGCTTTACATGTGGAGAGCTAGGGCACTACCACACTAAGTGCCCAAGGAGTAAAGAGTTCAAGAAAATGGAGCACTTAAGAAGATGGGAGAAAGAGGAAAGAAAGAAGAAAAGAAGCCCATATCATGGAGGGACTACAAGGGTAAGGGAGGTAATCCCTAATCTTAAATCTAAATGCAATTCAAATTCAAGTTCCTTTATGCATGCTAAAACTAGTGAAAATTGCTCATCCATGCATGCTAGGACAAATGAAAAGTACTTAATGGTGCATAATTTTGGTTTCAAGTATCATGATAGGAATAGGGTTAACAAGGTAGATCAAAACCCTAGGAAGGTCATACATCATGAACAATCAAAGACCTTCAGACCTAAGGACCATGACACTAATCCCAAGAAGGGGAGGAATGTGCCTAGAAAGGAGGGTAGGTCTAGGAATATCCAAAATGGGCATGTGGATTCTAGGTTTAGGAACCTAGAAAGGGAAAATCAAGCTTTAAGGGAAAAGCTTGAGAGGTTAGAGAAAACCCTAGAGAGATTCACTATTGGATCTAAGGGTTTGGATATGGTGTTGGGTGGTCTAAAACCCAACAATGATAAATCGGGTCTAGGATACCGATCTAGGGTCTCCCATGCCAAGGAAAAGAGATATGCTAGGGTAGCATATGATTATGGCAAGAAGGGGGAGTGCAAGAATGGCAAGGGAATGCCATCAAAAGGAAAGGAAAAGGTCTTAACTAAGGACAAGGGGTCCAAGGTTAAGAGGGTTGAGTTCGTAGGCCAAGAGTCACCGGAGGTTCACCGGTGTGGTTTAGCATTTGTTGAGTCACCTAGGGAGGTGGCTAGGGCTAAGAGCTCAAGGGAGAGCTCTAGAAGCCTTTAGGATATATGATGAATTGACCTTAGAAGGGGTGCTCCTAGTGGTCTAGATGGACCATGGAGTGTGCCAAAAGAATTGAAGACGGACTTGAGTCTCAATTCTTGGGTTTTGGCACGGTGTTTTTGAGTTTCATGCATGAAAATATGACATTGGGGTCATATTGCATGAAAATTAGTTTTTGATGTGTTATTGCCATGTAAATCAATGTTAGGGATGCATTGTGGTGTGGCATGGGCAAAGACATCAAGAAGAAACCAAAACTAGGACTTTTGGTTAAGGTTTGATTGAACCTTTTTGCTAGTTTTTGGATTTTATGTCAAACTTGAGAATGGTGATAGATACATTTTGGAATGTATTTTTCCTAAGTAGATATGGGTACCACAAACCTCTCCACAAAATTTGGGAATTTTTGGAGATTTGTGGAATTTTTGGCGCATTTCTGAAGTTCGTCAGAAATGCTGAAATTTCAGACTTTCAGAGTATCAGTCGACTGCCATTTTGGCAGTCGACTGGTCAAGGCCAATTTTTGTATCAGCAGCTGGTTTGGTGTCCAAATGATGCATTATAAGTGTATGGGAGGCTAGTACACATTGTTAATGATCATTGGGGATTAAAAGAACTGATAATTGGGATATTATTGGGGTATTTTTGATGTATGACAAAGGGGGAGAGATGTTGAGTTTAAGTGGGAAACCAAACATACCTTTGCTAGAAACCCTAGTTTAGGGGGAGTTGAGATTAAGGGGGAGCATGGTTGCTCCATTCTTGGCGTAAGGGGAACCTTGGAGAGGTTCTTAAAAAACCTTTATAAGTCCAATGGAGGGGGAGCTTTGGAGAAGCTTTCAAAAGCCTGGTTTGGTAGAAAATCCTAACTTGGAGGGTTAGGTGGGAAAAGTCCTAGCTTGGAGGGCTAGGTGTTGGAAAATCCTAACTTGGAGGGTTAGGTGGTAAAAGTCCTAGCTCGGAGGGCTAGGTGTTGTAAAATTCCTAACTTGGAGGATTAGGTTTGGGATGCCTTGGGATAGGATCCAGTTATGCATTGCATATGCATTCATTTAGCATTGTTTTTGCTATTTACTACTATCTTGCTTTCCTAACTTAAACGGATTGCCAAACATTAAAAAGGGGGAGATTGTTGGAGCAATCGGCCCTAAGATGGTCCGGAGTGACCATGGGTTTTGATGTTTGGGCAAAGGGTTTAAGTTAGGTTTACCCTTGTATTTGATATGCGTATGTTGAGTGTGCAGGTTGTACAGGTTACGCATATGGACTTGACTGGACGGCCTCGGTACGGTGAAGGATGGCATGGAGGCAAGTTGGAGGCTTGCGTGCGCATCCGAGGGACCTTGGTGAGCAGGGACGATGAGCTGATGGGCGCGGACTTCGAGGCATGCGTGAAGGATGGCATGGAGGCAAGCTGGAGGCTTGCGTGCATCCGAGGGACGGGAGCCGAAGATGAAGAGGGCGCGAAGGCAACAGTCGAGGCTGCAGAGGAGGAGTCAGTCAAGTCGTGAGGGTATGAGTGCAGTGTGATTGTACTTAGGAAATCCTAGGGTTTGAGTGCGGAGTGGAATGTACTCAGGATGGGTAACCTTAGGTGGGTGAGTAGACCAGTCGACTGGCCTGGGGGCAGTCGACTGATGGAACTCACAGAAAGGTCTCAGCCTGGGACCAGTCGACTGCCCTGGGGGCAGTCGACTGGTAGGTGGCTGGTGAGCTGGCAGAATTCGAACGTTGTGAGTGTCAACGGTCGAATCTGGCTGGCACCAGTCGACTGCCATGGGGGCAGTCGACTGGTAGCGAGAAATCAGCCCCGAGTCCTATTTAAAGAGGACGTCGTGGTGGCTGAGTTTCTTGACGAAACTTGTCTTGGTTAAAGGCAAGTTAGTAGTCTTCGTGTCCAGAGCTTTGTTTGGTGTTGTGGTGAGGTTTCTCCACCCACAAGGAGCGACACGTGATAGCCGGAGGTTATCCGGGGTTTGATCCGCCGAAGGATTGTTGGATTAGTCACCCGATCGGGGTGGATACCAACTAAATCTGAGGCGTTAGCATTGGTTAGTCTTTGTTCTTATTGTTTTATTTGTATTTCCGATGTGCTAACATCTTGTAGAGAACGAAGACATCAAAATATGCTATTCACCCCCCTCTAGCGTACGGCATCGATCCTAACAGCTCCCACTTGGGTTACAAGCTAACGCAACTCAGCATAGCGATTGAGATGCTAAAAAAAATGAGTATATTGGCTAGAAGCTATAGATGATTGAACAATGTAGAACTATGCATGTTTCTATTAATTGTATATTGCAAAATTTGTAAAGTAAGCATTTTAAACAAATATGATTCAAGTTAAATCATCTTTTTACATTGTATTAATGTCTTATAATAAATTTAAACTTTTGATAAAAAATAATTGGACATTATTTTTATATTATTAGCTAAAAATATAAATCTAAAATTAAAGTGTTTTGTTTGTTTGAAGCTTGTTTTAATGGGTATAGTCGATCCACTATAAACCAGCCTTCTATCCTTCCACTAATGAAAGTGGGTGTGTGAGACTGCTCTATTAAACTAGCCTGATCTGGTGCCCTCAACAATCTGAATCAAGTGAATTAGACTTAATTACATCCAATTGTGTTGGCTCACTATCAATTTGGACTAGACAAGCCAACATTGATATAATGAATCTACGCCTTATAAGCAAGCAACACCATCCAAACCATTCATTGCTCTCACTAGATTCACAAGCTAACGCAACTCAACTAAGCAATTGAGATGCTAGCAAAAACAAATATATTGTCTAAATGATAAGGATGAATGAACAACTAGCAACTAAGTAGGTTTTTGATAATTGTATTTTATAAAAATTGTATGGTAAACGTTTTAAACAAATTGATTATAATAAAATTACCTCTTTACATTGTATTACAGACTAATAATAAATTTAACCTTTTGTTAGAAAACTAAGTAGGCTTTATTTTTAAATTATTGACTAATAATCAATATATAAAATAAAAATGATTTGTTTGATTGAAGCTTGCTTTGAAGGATTTAGTGGATCCACTATAAATCGGCATGTTATCCTTCCATTGCTGAATGCGGGTGGGTGAGACAGCTCTGTTAAACCAGCCTAATCTGATGCCCTCCACACTATGAATCAAGTGAATCAAACTTACGTCCAGTTGTATTGGTTCACTATCAATTTGGACTGGACAAGCCAACTATGGCATAGTAATATAGGCCTCGTAAGCAAGCGACACCATCCAAACCATTCATTGCTCCCACTTGGGTCACAAGCTAACGCAACTCAGCTCAGCGATTTAGATGCTTGCAAAAACAAATATATTTGCCAAAAGATAAGGATGATTCAACAATGTGGGACTAAGCAAGTTTCTAATAATTGAATATTCTAAAAATTGTAAGGAAATAGTTTTAAACAAATTGATTCCAAGCAAATAACCATTTTACATTGTATTACTGACTAATAATTAAATTAAGCCTTCGATAGAAAACTAATTGGACTTTATTTTTTATATTATTGGCTAATTATCGAAATAGAAAATAAAAATGATTTGTTTGATTGAAGCTTGCTTCTAGGGTTTTAGTGGATCCACCATAAATCGGACTGCTATCCTTCCACTACTAAAAGCACGAGGGTGACACTGCTCTGTTAAACCAGCCTGATCCATTGTCCTCCACACTATGAATTAGGTGAATCATAGTTACATCCAATTGTATTGGTTCACTATCAATTTGGACTGGGCAAACCAATAATAGTATAGTGAATCTTAGCATTGAAACATGAAACACCATCCAAACCGTTTGATGGTCCCATATGGGTCACAAGCTAACACAACTCAGCTTAGTGATTGAGATGTAAAAAACAATTAAATATATTGGCTAGAAGTTATGGCTGATTGAATAATGTAGAACTAAGCAAGTTTCTAATAATTGTATATTCTAAAAATTGTAAGGTAATCATTTTAGCCAAATATGATTCGAGTTAAATCACCTTTTTACATTGTATTATTGCCTAATAATAAATTTAGCATTTTGATAAAAAAATAATTGGACATTATTTTTATATTATTAGACAAAAATCTAGATCTAAAATTAAATTGTTTTGTTTGTTAGAAGCTTGTTTTGAGGGGTTTAGTGGATCCACGATATACAAGCCTTCTATCATTCCACTAATGAAAGAGGGTGGGTGAGACTGCTCTATTAAACCAACCTAATCTGATTCCCTCCACAATATGAATCAAATGAATTAGACTTAATTACGCCCAATTGTGTTGGTTCACTATCAAATTGGACTAGACAGGCCAACATTGTTATAGTGAATCTAGGCCTTGTAAGCAAGCAACACCATCCAATCCATTCATTGCTCTCACTTGGGTCGCTAGCTAACGCAACTCAACTCAGCAATTGAGATGCTAGCAAAAACAAATATATTGTCTATATGATAAGGATGAATGAACAATCTGCAACAACGCATAATTGTATGTTCTAAAAATTGTAAGGTAAACATTTTAAACAAATTGATTGCAATAAAATTACCTTTTTACATTGTATTTCTTACAAATAATAAAATTAATATTTTGATAGAAAACTAATTAGACTTTATTTTTTTATTATTGGCTAATAATTGAAATATAAAATAAAAATGATTAGCTTGATTGAAGTAGGCATTGAGGGATTTAGTGGATACACTATAAACCGACATGATATCCTTCCACTGCTGAAAGAGGGTGGGTGAGACTGTTGTTAGATCGTTTATGCTTGCTAGAGGGTGGTGAATAGCAATTACTCGAACTTTCTCTACAAGAAGGTTAACACAATACAAACAATATAATGAAAAACAAGAGAACCAATGCTAACACCTTCGTTTACTTGGTATCCACCTCCAAGAGGTGACTAATCCAAGGATCCTTCGGTGGATCACTCCCCGGATGCCCTCCGGCTAGCCCTTTGTTAGTAATATAAGAGAAGTGTCCTAAGGCAATCGCCTTATGATTGTAATCATTAACTTTAATAAATGAATATTCACTATTTGAGTATACATGTTCGTGTATTTGATTGAGATCTTAAACTCATTTACTGAATGTCCGCAATACAATTCACAGCATGAGAGAATTTGTGATGAATTCACAACTAGTGATTATCTCTACATGTACAATTGTGAAGTATTGAAATTGCCCCTAGTCGATGAATTGATAAATATGGACACTATCAATTCTGTTGAGACTAGCATGGGTTATTCTCTAATCAGCTGATTCTCACTGGCTGGTGACATTGGGATGCCCGGAGATAAACATGAATGCTAGTTAAGGGAACTAGTTCATTGGAGTGACTAGTTGTAAAACTTCATATGGTAATCTACATATAGATATGTCAATGAAGTTCATACTGCAGCTTAAGTGCGATGTTCCTTTGACTTGCGGTGTTCAATGAAAGATCGATGTGGGCGTGCAGAGGGGGGGGTGAATGCACTTTCGCGGATCGTTTTGATCTCTACACAGATGTTAGCGCAGCTAAAATAATATGCAAAGACAATAACAATGCTAAAAAAAATTCTTTTACTTGGTATCCACCCAGATGGGTGACTAATCCAAGGATCCACGCCGCGAGCACCACTTTTCACTATCGAAAAGTCTCCTTGAGGTGGAGAAACCTTTACAGCAATAGCTTCCTCTTTACAGATGTAGAATTATGGTGGAGGAAGCAAAAGATCACTCTACAATTGGGCAGCACTTCGTTATTGTACGGAACTGTACAGACACGTGTAACGAGGCCTCCTTTTATAGGTGAAAAGGACAGATTCGCAGTCTGTCCAGACACGCACCAGTCGACTGCCCCAAGGACAGTCGACTGGCCCGGCATTAAATGCCGCCCAACGGCTAGCAAACAGCTAGCCAACGCTAGCAAACAGCTAGCCAACGACTAGTTTTGGGGTATACTAGTCGACTGCCCCAAGGCCAGTCGACTGGTCCGAAGCTGCGAACTCTCTGTGGGTTTTGGCAGTCGACTGCCTTCGGGCCAGTCGACTGCCTGCCTCCCAGCTCAGCTCCAGCAACTCCAAACCTTCTCCTTCGCGTGTGCCTTCAGGTCTGCTCCCTTGGCTCGCCTCTTGAAGTCCTCTTCCTCTGGCTATCGTCCCTCGGATGTGCACACAAGCCTTCCCTTGGCTTGCCTCCATGCCACCCTTCACATGTGCCCTTTGAGGTCCACTTCCCGGCTTGCCCTTGGAGCTCTCCTCCCTCGGCTCTCGTCCCTCGGATAGGTCCACCAAGTGTGATTCTCCAAGTCCTGCAAACTCAATCACACAAATCAAATACAACATAACACTCTAACATTAAACCTATTCGCCCATACATCAAAACTATGATCTTCCAATCATTTAAAGGGCCGATTGTCTCAACATTCAAGTCATCTTGGTCATGAAGACTTATACTTTGACATCTTAAGCAAGCATCTCCAAGGAGGTGTGGACCCAGGATGATTAGGTATAAGCCGAAGTGCCCGGAGATGTTTGAACAGCCTACAAAGGACTCACCACTCCTTGCGAGGAGATGTATACCCAAGGCCTATCGTCGGATTGTTACTCGAAGCCTCTGGCCAGAGCATGACATGTTCAGAGTATGAATCTCTTAGATACATGAGAGTAATTAGAATCCGTAGGACGAGAAAAACATTGCTTGGGCTAGGTGTGACGTAGTCAGCCTAGTGGGGACTGACACACATAGACCGTGTCCTGAACCAAGTGGGTATAAGATGGTGAAGGGAATGAGGCATGATTCATTAAAGCTGCTGAAGGGTTTCAGAATAGTTTCTGAGGTCAACCGTTGATCATTCGATTAATTGGGGATCATGATGTACTACTAGGTGTCACTCATGATCGTTCTATAATTGGTTAATTATAGACGGCCAACATAAATCGAAAGCCTATTTAGTCACACGCACTACGAGTAGTCCGAGGGATTTAAAAAGAGTTGAAAATTGGATTTTCCGATCAAGAGAGATAAGTCGAATCTGAATTTTTCAGAGACGCATCGGAAGCATAAAATGGCTAAGTCTTTTAAAGACTTATTAAACGAATTGAATGAGTTTAATTCGTGAGATTGTGACTTGGGTTTGGCCGGCAAAAGAGGGTCCCCACCCTCTTTGTTTGGCCGACCACAATAAGGTGGAAGAACCAAATTGTTTGGTTCAAAATTATAAAATAAACCGCACGTGGTTTGTCTTATAAAATTATGGATAAAGAAATTTGTATAAAGAAATTTGTATAAAGAAATTTATATAAAGAAATTTATATAAAGAGATTTATTTATCATGGAAATTAAAATAAACCTTGGAATGGTTTATTTTATTTTATAAAATCAATAAGGATTGATTTACCATGATAAAGAAATTTATATAAAGAAATTTCTTTCCATAATAAAAGGGGAGACATGGTTGTTTTTATTATAAATTAAGTTATAATAAAAACTTGGCATAATGGAATAATTCATAGAAAAATTTATAAGATAAATTTCTTATGAAAAATTTATTCCGTTAAGAGGAGACTTGGCGATTAAGAGGCTACTATATAAAGGTACCAAGGCAAGGCTTGGAAATTAATCCAAGAGATCAAGGATTCTTGCCTAGCCTCTCTCCCTCTCCTTCTCTCCCTCTCCCTCTTCTAGTGCCGCCGGCCCTAGAGCCCTTCCCCTTTGTCGTGAGCTTCCACCACCAAGAAGAAGCCGAAGAAGAAGAAGAAGCGGGCGCGACTCCTTCCTTCCTCCCAGAATCTTGATTCCGTTCTTCGTTTGGTGGTTAGTCTTCCCATCTCTCTCTTGGTATTCTTGTCGTGCCTTTGGAGAATCTAGTAGTTCTTGTCGGCACGAAACTCGTGGCTTTGCGAAGTCATCCCGAAGAAAACTCGGCGTGGACGCGAATAGAGGCAGAGCTTCCAAGGGACGCTTACGGTTGGATCTCGTCCCTTCCTTCGAGTTACGCGAGGTACTAAGTAAATTAGTTTACTTTCTGCAAAATTTTAAATGTATGATCATGTCTACACAATATAAGGTTGCATGTTTAGATGTGTGGTTAAATAATTTGTGAAATTATTTATGCTAAACCTTCCGCTGCACGTAATTAATTTTAAAATTACGAACCCGCATCCATGTCAACATGCACCCGGTCCCAAGTCCCTTATCGCTCCTTGTGG